>PVKC010017680.1:0-20041 GCA_004027635.1 Crocidura indochinensis | reverse complement strand
AAAAAAAAAAAGATTTAAAAAAAAAAAAATGAGGTGAGAATGCCAACTTTTCCTGGATAACTAACATATCAAATGCAGTTAATATTTCTTTAGGCTTGGGTGCTGGCACCTATATTCTTACCTTTCTGTATAGCTTAAGTATTTCTGGATTACTATGTGCTTCAGTTTACAGGTATAGTAAGGAGAATAAGCAATTACTTAATGGAAATGTTATAAATAGTAGTGAAAACAAAGAAACTGCTTCTTTAAACCAACATATGATGACAGATTAACATTTAAAATTTTTTAAACTTTATTTATTGATTTATTGATTGGTTTTGAGGCCACATCCTGAGGCGCTCAGGGGCCACTCCTGGCTTTGCATTCAGAAATTGTCCCTGGCAGGCTGGGGAACCATATGGGATGTTGGGAATTGAACCGGGTCCCTCACAGGTTGGCCGCATGCAAGGCAAATGCCCTATCGCTGTGCTATCTCTCCAGCCCCAACACTTAAATCTAATAATAATTTTTTAAAAAACTATGGTTGACGTAAAAATTATAAAAATGGACAAATACTTTCTCAAAACCAGGGAAAAACTTTCAGATTATTTCATGAAGCATCAGCAACAGTCAAACATAACTTTCAGACTCTGAACCAAAATTACACTGGCCACTGATTTCAGGTTAATTTATGTGGTTACAAGTGAAGGACAAGAAGTATTATAAAAAAAAATTTTTTTTTTGGGTCACACCCGGCAGTGCTCAGGGGTTACTCCTGGCTCCATGCTCAGAAATTGCTCCTGGCAGGCACGGGGGACCATATGGGGCACCAGGATTCGAACTGATGACCTTTTGCATGAAAGGTCTATCTCCCGGGCCCCTATTATAAAAAAATTTTTTTACCCCTCTATGTTTGGACTACCCCTGGAAATGTCCAGGCTTACTTACTTCATGCAGGGACCTCTCCTGGAAATGTTCTGACAATCATGCTATTGATGCTACTTGAGATGCTACTTGAGACACATACAAGCTACTTGCCCTACCCACTATACTATCATGATGGGAAACTCTTATTTGGGGGGGGGGGGTGTCACACCCAGCATCGCTCAGGGGTTCCTCCTGACTCTGGGCTCAGAAATCACTCCTGGCAGGCTCAAGGGACCATATGGTATGGTATGCTGGGATTCATACCACCGTCCTTCTGCATGCAAGGCAAATGACCTATCTCCATGTTATCTCTCTGGTCCCTAAGATAGGAAACTCTTAAAGTTCCTCTTCTTCAGTTTGGCCACTGAAATAGTGTAATTGGTTTACATGCTTGAAACCATGATGGACTAATGCTTTGATTAACACTAATCACAAATTTGTGTTGTCTCTTAGCTATATTATACAATGGGGTTACCAATGGCGTTATTTACTGATACTGCTCAATTACAGTTATAAAAAATTTGTTGAGGAGATGAGGAAACAGAACAGCAAGTAGGATGTTGTCTTGCATGCAACTGACCCAAGTTTGACCTCAGCATCTCATATGGTCTGCTGAGCCCCATCAGGAGTAATTCTGAACACAAAGTCAGAAGTAACCCCTGAGCATGTTAGGTGTAGTTCAAAAACAAACAAACAAAAAAAAATGTGTTGAGTTCTTCCTTCACATCAAGCACTATGGGCTAGATGCTTTCCTGGCTGAATTCAGGACTTACTCCTGACTCTGGAGAAATTCTTGGATGTGAAATGTACAGGACAAACATGTTTACACATAGGGACATAATAAAGTATTGAGAAACCATACTCGGGCACAGCAGTAAGGCGTTTGCCTTCCATGTGGTCAACCAAAAGTAACTTCTGAATGTTGCCAGGTGTGACCCAAAAACCAAAAGAGAGAGAGAGAGCGAGAGAGAGAGAGAGAGAGAGAGAGAGGAGAGAGGAGAGAGAGGAGAAAGAAAGAGAGAGAGGAGAGAGAGAGGAGAGAGAGGAGAAAGAAAGAGAGAGGAGAGAGAGAAGAGAGAGAGAGAGAGAGAGAGAGAGAGAGAGAGAGAGAGAGAGAAACCATCTGAAGAGACTGACAGGAAGAACAGTAGATCACAGAAAACTTAACTGCACTGCCTCAGCTAGTAAGAGTTTAAATTTGGAAGATATCATGAAAATTAAAAACAGAAAAGAGAGTGAGAAATATTAAAAAAAAAAAATTGGGCTAGAGAGATACCACGGAGGTGGAGCATTTGCTTTGCATGCAGAAGGATGGAGGTTTGAATCCCGGCATCCTATATGGTCACCTGAGCCTGCCAGGAGCGATTTCTGAGCATGGAGCTAGGAGTAACCCCTGAGCACTGCTGGGTGTGACCCAGAATCCACGCACCCACCCACCCCCCAAAAAATGGAAAAATTAACAGATCTTACAGATAGTTCAGATATAAATAAGCGCAGATTGTGGACAAAGGGTAAGAATAAAGAAAGCAATGAAAATGAAACCAAGGACTTTTAAATGACACGGGGTAATAGTTTGATTACTTGGGTTTTGTTTTGTTTTGTTTTGTTTTGCATCATACCCGGCAGTGCTCAGGGGTTACTCCTGGCTCCATACTCAGAAATCACTCCTGGCAGGCTCGGGGGACCATATGGGATGCCGGGATTCGAACCAATGACCTTTTCATGCAAGGCAAATGCTCTATCTCCATGCTATCTCACCAGCCCCGATTACTTGGGTTTTGTGTGTATTTTGTTTTGGGAGATAATATTAGAAGATCAAGGGAAGTAAAAGCAATAAAATAATGAAAATTTACAAATGAAATATGGAACTTATTGTAAACACAAGAGGATACTGAGAAGAACAAGAGAAGCAAAGAAGTAAAATTATGAAAATTTAAGATTGTAATATGAAATTTAAAAAAAAAAGAAATTTAATGTTAAAACAAAATTTCCAAGTGATACAAAACTGAAACGAGGATAGAAGTATAACAAGGGAGGAGAAGAGAGGGCACAGAAGGACTTATGGGATATTTGACTTGAATGTAGACATGTGAAAATAAGTCACCAAAAAAAAAAAAAAAAAAAATCCAGCAACTGATTCTATGTTAAAATTGGAGCTCTGGTGCCAGAGAGATAGCATAGAGGTAGGGCATTTGCCTTACATTCAGATTGATGGTGGTTCAAATCCCAGCATCCCATATGGCCCCATGAGACTGCCAGCAGCAATTTCTGAGCATAGAGCCAGGAGAAAAACCTGAGTGCCGTCGGGTATGACTCAAAAAAACAAAACAAAAGCAAAAAAAAAAGGAGCTCTGGAAAGATTCATGAAACAATTTCCCTTCCTTGAAATGTTTTAAATATATATATATATAAATATAAATGTAATATAATGTAATATAATATGTAATATAAATATAAATATTTGGGTGGGGAGTTTGAACCACACCCGGCAGCACTCAGGGGTTACTCCTGACTCTGTGCTCAGAAATCGCTCCTGGCAGTCATGGGGGATATGGGATGCTGGAATTCGAATCAATGTTGGTTGTGGGTTGACCACTTGCGAGGCAAATGCCCTACTGCTGTACTACCTCTCTGGCCGCGTAAGTATATTATTGACACAAAAAGACATTCATTATATACTATTAATCAAAACAGAATGTTACCCTTCCAAGGTATGTAACAGAACTATGCAAAAGAAATAGCCACTATATAAAATAACAACTATGTAAAGAAATATATTAGTAGTATGCCTTAAACTGAGAAAAGGATGGCCATGCTACTTAGTCAGCTGCAGAAATACTATCACCACTTTCACCATGCAACTGAGGTCTTACATTTTGTTGAGTAAACTCTCTGAACATAGCTGCCAGGCTGTCGTCCTCAATATCACAGTCAGTCTTGATAGCCACATTCAGGATATGAATTGGTTCATCCCTGGGCACCTACAACCAAAAAAATGAAAAGAATAGCTAATTAAGGGAAAGACAGAAGTTATATTGCTTGGAAGAATATCTCAAGATGCCCTGGAAGACATTTGGGTCTACTATGACTGCACATATTTGTAACAGTGAGTATATAAAGTGAAAAACCTAAATTAAAAATATTAATTAAGGCGCCGGAGAGATAGCACAGTGGTAGGACCTTTGCCCTGCACATAGCTGATCCAGAATAGGGGTGGTTCAAATCCCTGCATCCTATATGGTCCCCTGTTCTTGCCAGGAGTGATTTCTGAGCACAGAGCCAAGAGTAACTCCTGAGCACCGCTAGGTGTGATCCAAAAATACAAACAAAAAAAATTTATTAATAGTCTAAACATTATGTAGAGGTGACCTAAACTTGATATAAATTTAAAGTCCACTATGTATGTCCACTAATAAAATATGAACAAAATCGGGGCCCGGGAGATAGCATGGAGGTAAGGCGTTTGCCTTTCATGCAAAAGGTCATCGGTTCGAATCCCGGTGCCCCATATGGTCCCCCGTGCCTGCCAGGAGCAATTTCTGAGCATGGAGCCAGGAGTAACCCCTGAGCACTGCCGGGTGTGACCCAAAAACCACAAAAAAAAAAAAAATAAAAAAAAAAATATATATATATGAACAAAATCATCAGCCTTCATAGGATCTAAGAAAACATATGTGAAAGGCATCTGAACATATTCCAATATAATGCATTTCCTAAATATTTATTAAACAGTGGAAGAATCAACCCATTAGGAAATAAACTGCTAGGACAAAAATAGAACTATGTTTACTGGTAGACAAAAATGAATTTAATGAAAGGACTACATTTTAAGCAAAATGTTCATTTTTGTTTTGCTCCCCAGGGTACATAGGTTCTTGAAGACTATAATAATAACCCTACATTTACATTACTGTGTAAGAATTAAAAATAAACAAAAATTCATCTTTAAAATAATATGCAGGGGGCTAGGACATAAATCAAAGGGCTGAAAAACATACTTTGCATGAGGGAGTCTAGGGTTCTATCTCCAGCACTGTCTGCTCCACTAAGCACTCCCAGGAGTAATCCTGAGTTATAATAAACAAACAATCAAATACATAATATTTAGGCTGAGGAGATACTTCAAATGATAGAGCACATGCCTAGCATGTAATGAGCCTTGATTTCCATCCCTGAGACTATAGAGATAGACTCCCACCCAGTTCTGCTGGGTATAGTCCTGGTGATTGCTGTAAAAAGAAACACAGCAGATCACATAACATTCAATGTATAACTAAACTTGCTGGACACAATGGATTCTAAGACTTAGTTTTAGGATTCGATTTTTGTTATTATTTTTCTGTGATATTTTTGGAACCACACTCAGTGGCGCTCAAGGTTACTACTCTCTGCTCTGCACTCAGAAATCACTCCTGGCAGGCTCAGGGGACTATATTCTCGGGGTGCCGAGGATCAAACTCAAGTTGGCCGTGTGCAAAGCAAACCCACTATGCTATCGCTCTGGTCCAAAGTTTTTTAATATACTAGATTATTTACTATTATGAATACAACTCAAGAATAGTTAGATGGAAGAAACACTCAGGGGATTTCAGGGATTTCAGGAATTGAGAAGGAGCAGAGAGTTCCCTGAAATACCACCCTCCCAGCACCTCCCATGTAGCGTAGCAAATGAGAAGCTCTCCAAATTCTTGTGGTAAGAATATCTTTTCTGGGGCCAGGCGGTGGCGCTGGAGGTAAGGTGCCTGTGCTAACCTAGGATGGACCGCGGTTCGATCCCCCAGTTCCTCACATGGTTCCCCCGTGCCTGCCAGGAGCGACTTCTGAGCGAATAGCCAGGAGTAACCCCTGAGCGTCACCGGGTGAGGCCCAAAAAACAAAAACAAAAACAAAAAGAATATCTTTTCTTTTCCTTTTTTTTAGGATATCTTTTTCTTTACTTTTAAATGTTAATTGAATCACCACAGTTTACAATACTATTAATGATAGGGTTTCATGCATATAACATTCCAACCTTAAAACCTTCACCCGAGTGCCTACTTCTTTCCACCATTGTCTCAGAATACTCCCCACCCCCACATCTCATCAAATTCCCCATCCTCACCAGCTCCCTACCTTGGTAAACTAAATTCATAGACCAGAATTAATATTTTAGGTTAGCAAATGTTTTGGAATTTATATTCTACGTTTATTAAAAAATAAATTTGATGGAACCAGAGTGGTGGCACAAAGGGTAAGGCAGTCTGCCTTGCCTGCGCTAGCCTAGGACGAACATAGGTTTGATACCTCAGCGTCCCATATGGTTCCCCAAGCCAGGAACAATTTCTGAGCACATAGCCAGGAGTAACCCATAAGGGTCACCGGGTATAGCCCCCCCAAAAAATATATATACATAATGACTTTATAATAATATAAAAAAGAAGACAAAGTCAAATAAAGTAAAGTAGGGAGGCAAATTCTTTATGTTCCAAAGTCAGAAACAGAGTATTCAGTTCAAGTCCTGGTCTAAAAGAACAAAGCAGCTTCTCAAAGGAGACACCATACCTTGTCTTCATCATATAAAGATGTGTGACCTGCCTCAGGGAATGTGGGGCTTTGGGGTGGAGAGTCACAGAAGCAACCCATCACTTCATCAAAAATCCTGAAAAATACCAATGAAACATTCAACATGAAGACTGAGGTGGCAGAGAATCTAAGAGGCAGGAATCTAGCATTGCTATTGCCAGTCCCATCTAAAAAAAAAAAAATCTCTTACCCTGTACACAAGAGCCAATTGTACAGAATCACCCAGTGGCTAGAGGTGACATGCAAAATTTCAGCAAGTGGCAGAAATTAGGAGGATAGATTGTTTAAACTTTAATAAGTCATATATATTTTTTCTTTTAAAACAAGAATGATGTAAAGCTTCTTTGTTTTACCCCCACCACACACACTCACACGTAAGATATGAGCACTGCTGTCATCATCGGTCTTAAAGTAACAGAAAGAGCCTGGGACTGAGGCAGTGACAGACCAATGTAATTACCCCTCCCCCTAGGGTAATGCATCAGTATACATCAAGAGATAGATGCTGAATGCATTTAATCAAAAGATGTATCGTCTCTGGTGGGGCTCACTCTAGTGTTGTGTTTAATTTCTCTTGACATTTCACTCATCACAGAGCAGACAGCTTCTTCTGTTAGCTCCCAAGAAAAGATGCTTTTTGTTTGTTTCTTTTTTTTTTTTCTTTCTGACCTGGCTCATAAAACAAGTAGAGGCTTGTAAAGTAAGAATGAGCAATGAAAATGGAAGGACATACACCCCATCCAAATATATATGTAGCAAAAGAAGGGTGTGATAAGAAAACATGATTTTTCTTATCTGGCTCACGGCTAGTCTGAAAATCTTTATTCATTTGGCCAAAATCTAAATATACAAAAAGAAATGGCTTCCATTTTACGGACCTAGTCCCATGGCGTCTTACCTGACAAAATCTTCAAAAGTCCGGAAAGAGACCATTCCACCCATCCGCTGGCATGGGGGTGTGAATGAATTGTCCAATAGCACATCACTGACACTAGCTACATGAGTCATGCCGTAGTGGTTGAGGTTGGAGGAGAAGGACATTCTAAATGATAATTCAAATGAGTTCATTAGACAAAGAGGCTGAAACCAAGTATTGTGAGAGTAACAATAGAAAAAGGGAACTAACAGAAAACTCTTACTTAGGGTCAGATTCCATAGCAAGCCTATCTTTCTAGATTCACATTAGCTTTATACATTCTCTACCCGCATACTTTCCCAAGACAAACATCAGAAAATTTCGACACTTTTAATACAAAGGTATTGTAATAAATCTAAGAAATGAACAGCACGAAAGGATTAAAACCATCCTGCATCCTCCTGTTTTAAAAGAAAGTATGCAAGCCAAGTAACTTGCAACTGTGTAATACTTAACACATTTTTCTGTAGGAATTAAAATAAAGCATTTATATACAAATGTATATATAACAACTCTTAAGTCATTTTGAATGATATAATAAATCATTATTTTTAAAATGGAAGTCAGTCTATAAAGGGAATTTTATTGCCATATTTACTTTTTCCTTTAGTAGACTAATAATTATTAGGACTACAGTCCCTTTCTTTTTTTTTTTTTTGGTTTTTGGTTTTTGGGTCACACCCAGCAGTGCTCAGGGGTTACTCCTGGCTCCATGCTCAGAAATTGCTCCTGGCAGGCACGGGGGACCATATGGGGCACCGGGATTCGAACCGATGACCTTTTGCATGAAAGGCAAACGCCTTACCTCCATGCTATCTCCCGGTCCCCTACAGTCCCTTTCTTTATGGAAGAGTCATCCCCAAATTGCAAATTTTCCTATTTACATTTAAATACTTGTCGACACATGTAAATATTATCTTTATCAAAAGAAATTTGTTCCCAGCAAGATAAGAAGGGCAGAGCTAGATTTCAAAGTATGTGTAATCATGACATCCAGAGGCTAAACAGAGATGCTTGAAGAAAACTGAATTGATTTGTTCAATTTAAAAACACAAGGAATCTATGTATTCCTAATGTACCTCAGTAGTATGTTCTCACAAACACTACTATGCTTCTGAATGCCCAGTTGATCAGGACTGCCTGATAGGAAGGACCATGCTAAAGGATACTTCCAGAAAGTAATGGACTCTTAGCGGCATTCTGATCTGAGGTAAGTTCAAAGCAAGGCAATGGCTCCTGAACAGTGCAAAATGGCTTATACGCCTCCATAAAGTACAGCACCTACAGTGTTACAGGAGAGAGAAGCAGCAAGGTGGCCACGAGAGCTGGGCGCCTACTGCACTCTATTGTTAACTGTACTTATAAAAAGCAAAGGAAATTTTTATATAGAATGGAAGTGCTGCTCACACAGACTACAGAGACTGACATTCCAGGTTTTTATTCTTTTAGCAAATAATGGTTATGAAAAAAGAATTTTATCTTTTGCTCATGAAGACAGGGGAAGAAAGGCAAGTGGGAGAGGAGACCATGATATTATGAATGAAGCAAACAAATGAAACACACATCAAGCAAGTCTTACACATAGTGCTCACTAGAATCTAGGATTCAGAGTCATATGGACTCAGAAATGCTATCACCAGCTTCTTCTCTAATATTATTTATAAAAGGAGAAGGTATTTCTTCTAAGTACTGGGCATAAGATGGGAAAGATAAAAGGGTTCCAATAACTCTTAAAGGGAACTCCTATGAGTTAGCTAACAAGCTATGTTTGTGGCAAACACAAGGTTAACTATCTTTTTCATTCAACTATATCTATCCCATGGGAAAATACTATTCAGCTGCTCTTGGTACATGGATCAGGATAGCTAAAGACTGGCAAAAATGAACTAAACTCACTTGCCAAGAACTAAAAGGACCAAACAATGGTCCCCTCCTTTGTTTCCCCATCCAAATTGGACTCTATGATTTTTACTCACTTTTGATTACTTAATATTTAAAGAATAGAGGCAAAATAAACAAAAGCCTATAAATATTTCTTTTTCCATGCCCCTGTACCTATATTTCACGATATAATTGATCATCTATGAAAAGCTTATCACTAACTTATTACTACTTTAACATTTTGTGGATTCAAGTTTAGTCTGAGTAACTATCCTTTCAAACTTATATTGAATTACAAAGCTTGGCTCAATAAGAAGAGAAACTTAAACTAAAATATCACTTGTATTGTATTGTCCAGGAAACCTCTTCACAGGTACAGACATATCAGATTTTAGTATACTTTTTCAATATTAATCTTATTATGGAACCTGTAATAAAACTTGACTTTAATATCATTTTAACACTTATATCACTTTAGAAAAATAGCAAACTAAAAAAAATAGTAAACTGATAAAACATGAAATCAGCTATTTCTACACTTGCACTTATATAATGGGAAGCAAATTAAGGAAACTAAAATTACTGTAAACAACTTATCAGAATAGAAGTGATCTTAATAATTTCTTCTCTGAGAGTTCCAAATTAAATAGATAGGTTAACAAAAGATGTTTCCACACAATCTGAACATCATGTGAAAAATTCCCCTATCAAATACATCTACGTGGAAGCTTTTCCACACTGAGGCTTTTCAGATGATGGGTGATCTTTTTTATTTTTTTTTTGGTTCTGATTCTATTTTGTTATGTTTTGTTTTAGTTTGTTTGGAACAGTTGAAGAAAAAGCTGAAGACATGTTTTCCAAATAAAAGGTTGACTTAGTATGTGCAAATGGGAGCTTAGGAATCCTCAGAAGAAAACATTGACTCATCAAGTATAGTGGATTCCCCCCCACCCTTGATTTCTCTACTCAAAGTTACTAGCCAAAAAAGGTACTTTGAATTGGAAAAGAAACTAAACATACGGTACCTGTTTAGCGTGGGGATGTTCCCTCTGTAATTAAACAACCAAAGTTAGTTACTGATAGGTTAAAGAAAGTCATAATAAAAGAATTGTCAGAGCAGACACAAACAAATAATAAGGAGCTTCAATGTGGCAGCTCCTGGATTCCACAGAAATAATTAACTGCTCAGGACCCTTCCACCCCCAGGGTGCCTCTGAAGAGTTCTGCCTCCTGACCTACCTCACACATCAGCTGTGGATAAAATGAGTCAAATGTAGTTACCATGGATTATTTTCTTATACCTCTATTGCAAATACATAACTAATAGAAGTAATTGAAATCAGTTTTGTGAAAATCACTTAAAGTATGATATGATTTAATATTTTAAAGCTTCAATATGAAATATAATTCTTGAAAAGATCCTTAGATATTCCCTTTCTTGTTCCTGTCTTACTTAAAGTAGAATAAGGAGTCCAGAGAAACTGACTTGACAGTCATTTTTACCTCGATTGCTTTTCACAGATAAGTCACGGGCCTACAAATTCTCCTTTTAAAAAAAATCTAGCAAGCTGGGTCCCCAACGATCTTTTCTAAGACTCCTGAGCCACACTCTTCCTCCCATAGACAGGAGTGGAGAGTGAGGGGTTTGTAGTGGTATTGGAAAGGAGTTGTATTCTAATCTGGGAGACTAAGGAACTAAAACTCAAGCAAGAACATAATAATGACAGTGAAGTGGGGGTGAGAAAAAAATGACAGTGAAGAGAGGCAGACATTGTTCAAAATTATTCTTTCAATTAAATGAGGTTAAGATAATGACGTTTTTGGGGCCCGGGAGATAGCATGGAGGTAAGGCCTTTGCCTTTCATGCAAAAGGTCATCGGTTCGAATCCCGGTGCCCCATATGGTCCCCCGTGCCTGCCAGGCGCAATTTCTGAGCATGGAGCCAGGAGTAACCCCTGAGCACTGCCGGGTGTGACCCAAAAAAAAAAAAAAAAGATAATGACGTTTTTAAAGTTGCTATACACTTAACATGGACAGAACTGGGATGGAGATGGTGGGAAGTCAGGCAAACAAAGTAAGTCAAAAAGAGAAAGACAAATAATTGGTGATTTTTACTCAAAAAAACACAAGCCTAAAGCCTGACCAAAAAAAAATTAACCTTGAAAAAAAAAATTATCCCTGAGCTCTGATCACAGAACTGAGGTAGGTCATTAAGGGTAGGGTGGGGATAAAAATGGGCTGAAAGGGCCATTGAATTACAGTCCAGTAAGGAACACTGACACTTTGGTGGTGGACATGGTGTGGTCACATTGTGCTCCTAGCATTGAGGAGATGATTCAATGGGCTGGCATGCCTATTCTGCATGCAGGAACCACAGGTTCTCCTGAATCATATGGTCCTCCCCCAAGCACCGTACAGTAGGAGCCCCTGACTAGCACCAAATAGGAAGAAGCCCCGACTACCAAAGATATTGCCCCCCCCAAATTTAAAAATATATACACATACTACATTCCTAAAACAAATAAATTTAAAGACACGTAAAGTTGCTCTAAGCTTAAAAACCCCAGGCCTCTCAACAAGTAAAACCTTACATAAATTTGACTCACCCTGAAATGTGCCCCAAAACATAGAAGACCACAATAAGAATAGACATTTGCCAGGCAAATCTATATTTTTTCTGGTCTTTGCCACTTAGGCAGTGCTAGGGCCAGTGGTATTTGGAGGTCACTTAGGGTCATACCTAGTGGTGCTGAGGAAGGTCAGGGAGGGGCACACAGTGTTAGGTCTGGAACTGAGGACTCTACCCACAAGGCACATAACTCTTCCACTTGAGCCATGTCCCTCAATTCTTTCATTTTAATTTGATATCAGTGCACCAAGAGTACCAACAGCACAACTGTCTACCCCCTCCGGGCTGAAGGGAACTATCCAGGACTGGTGTGCTACAGACACATGTGTGCAAGCACTGCAATGACAAATGAGTATGCAATGTAGCTAGGTTTACAAACGTCAGTAAGCATGTGTGCTAGCACCGAAATTCAAAGTGTTTTTCATCCAGCAAGCACCGCAACCAAATAAGTAAGCACCACAACCAAGCGTGTTTTTGACCCCTGGTCATAGCAGCAGCAGCAGCAGCAGCAGCAGCAGTAACAAAGGGAAAGGATGGGGACAAAATTGATGTCGTTATTTCAACTAAAAAAAAATAATAAATAAACAAGGAAAACCTTATTTTCATTGCTAAATAGTCAAAGTTCTATTTATCACCCGCAATCTAGAAGTACTGTTGTGGGCTGATTGGTTGATATCTTAACCTTCTAACATTCTTCTATCAGCATTTAATCATTGTTTTCTGGCACACAGAAGACTTAACAGTCAGAACATTCAGAACATAGTGGGTGGTGCTGATGATATGTGGGGAGGAGGAGAGAGGGAGGAAAATGATGCACTTTCCATGGCAGTGAAAGGAGCAAAATAGACTGAGCTGGCCATATAAATAAAACGCTGTGACATACCACTGCACACAAACTGTACACCTCATGTGATTTGTGAGTAGCTATACCCCTTGCATCAAACCTGTACCACAGAGTGAATTCATAAGACTGCAAGAGCAACACCCAAGCACGGAACCCTGCATCTTTGCTATTTGGTTTCTTTGAGCCCCTCAATCAAGGGAATGGGTTTCATTTCTCAAGAGATCCTTAGTTATAATACACCTGGCCCTTACCAACAAACAAAAAAGTATATGTACATTCTGGAGCGGAGGGGCGGTGGTGAGCGGGGAGGGTGGGAAGCAAAATACTACAGATGCTACTGAGAAAATCAGAAAGTCTTCCTTTCTTCTAAGATAGAAAGGATGGTAAAGGAAAGAATCCACCTGCTCAGTCTTGTACTGCAATGTCAGAGAGAAGAGCCCAGTGACCACAGCAATCTCAGGCTTCAGCATTCCACGTTTCTTGAACTTCAAAACCAGTATAATCGCTCTCAACTCCTAAATAATTTCTTAAACAACAACATGATCTCATTGCTTCAGTAGTTAGTCTCTAATCCCTTTGGGAATCTACACAGGATAAAGGCCAAGTTTTCTACAGAAAAGAGCCTAAACTGAAAAGACCAAAACCAAGAGAAAGCCAGCCCTTCTCCATCAGTAATTCTCAAGCTCTCACAGGGAGCCCCCTGCTGCTTTGTTAGAGGAATTGTGTACCATCTACGCAGTAGGGGGTAAGAACAAAAACTCTCAACATCTCCAGTTTTTTTAAGGAATCAATTATGTAAGAGGTAAGTTTAGAGACAGTTTCTCTCTCTCTCTTTCTCTTTCTCTCTCTCTCTCTCTCTCTCTCTCTCTCTCTCTCTCTTTGGTAGAATAAGAATCTTTGATGCTGTGGGGAAGATCAATAAGCAGGAAAAGAAAGATAAACTATTACCAGGTAAACAATTAACCATGTCTATAATCATCATTAATATGTTTTCTTACTATATAATGAGCTAGCTAATAAGTACATGAGCTCTCTGCTCAATATAAGAATATGACTAATATGGCATACTGAAAATAATTGTACTACAATAGAAAACTCTGTGTATGATTTAGAAGGCAAAGAAAACAACACATATGACCAAATATTCCATTATTTAGTTAATAAAACACAACACTTTTCTTTTCATGGCATACTGTCGTGGGGGGAAAGGCAAGCTGTGCCGTATCTGAAAGCAATTGACTGCATTTTCAAATACAGAAAGAGAACATAAATTCACTTTTCATAAGACACTATTTAGGCTATTCAAAGCACTTATCCTACTAAATCTCTATTCACAAAGTTTTGATAAGTATCATTTGAAGGAATCATTTTCCTTCCGGCAGATTAGCTCCATTTTACAGATTCAAAAAAAGAAAAACCAAAGGGGATACTTTCTAAGACCATAGTTCAATATGGTAGGTTAAACCATACTCTAATTTTGGCATTTTATCATCTCAGTTCCTGAGGCTAGCATGCCACATCAATATAGAATAAATTTAAAGGAGGACAAGAGAAATCCCATGAATGCTGAGATTCTTGGCATTAAGTCACCTCTGATTTTATTGATCTGCCTGACTAGAATGGCTGGAGAGCCTGCTGCAATATGAATGCAAAGTCAGAGTTGCTGCCTGCTAGCTGAACCCTCTTTATTTAAGGTACACTGAGTTCCCTGGCAGTCTCAAGTTCTATGAGCCTTCGACTTTCCCTTCCAGCTGAATTTTATCTTGCTTAATTCTAGCAGGCTAGATGTAAATATTTCATTATATAAAAATGCTCCTGGTTCTTTTGCCTTCGTTTGTCTAACTTGAAGAAGAAAAGACCCTTTATGAAAATGATGAGGATGTATGCAAACAAGACATAGTGGCCACAAGCTGTGACTGAGAGCCAGTCTAGGGCGAATCTTTTGAAATCAGGAAGCAAAACAGAATCAGAAGAGGTCAGCTAAGTAACTTACTAGCAGTTGCTAACAGCAGTAGCATAGGAGAAAGAGCAATTTGACCGGCTGTGACCAGTGGTGGTCTCCTTGCATGATTATATTTCTGCAGGGGAATCCAAATCAAGAGCCGTCAACCACATCTGAACCATGTATTTCTACTGGCATCCCCCTCCCATACCCCACCTCATCCCCAGTCTCCTCACCCCACCTCCTTGATGCTCAGATGCCCAGATTTCACTGCAGAATTTCAGTTTACAATGAAATGATCATTGCTTCACTCATTCGCAGCCCCTCCAAAGGCCCTTTGCTCTGCTGGAAGATTTTGTTCTTTCTGAAACAAGTATGCCAACAGAGCTCCAGCACATTACTCTTGCCTCCTGTATAATTAGCTACAAATCCACAGCACAAAACTACAGGGATTTACAGGTGCCCTGGATTCTGCTTTTCCTTCCCCCTGGAATCAGCTAGTCTTCTTTGACAGGATGGGACCTTGGGCTACCTTAATGATATATTGAGAGTTTTAAACTCAACTCTCCAATCTTCCAAGTGTAGAGTGCCAAAATAACACAGCAGAGACTAGAAGCTGAGCCCAGGATACATGAAAGCACTCTGGTAAGCACTTAAACCTGCTGAGAATCTTTTCCTCTGCCAGATGCTTGCATCTTATCAGCAGACTATCCTGAATGAAGACAGCACTGTAGAATTTTATTTATTCATAGATCACTCTGGCCTGCTAACGATATACCCATGTAAGTGCTCCCATTGCTAAAGATTGGCAGACTTTTGAGTATCTCATTATGAACATAAGGGTTTCATCTCTGGGTGTCAGAATTGGCAAGAACAATGTCAGGTTGCTGCAGGACAAAGCACAGCTAACCTCTCCTGATGGAAGACACAAGAAAAAGAAAGTCCAGAAGGCCAAATTCGTAAGAAATAAATAACAGAGGAGGTGTAATAAATGCATCTGGACTGAACTATAGTGTGGAGTTCCATATTAGATGTTGGTGAAAATAAATCCAATCCCATTAATCAAATATGTATAAAAACAACAACAATATAAACTTCCACTATCAATTTTGATGCTTATTTGAAAGACATATAAAATTTTTTTGATTGTTTTTAGACCAGTGGTCCTCAAACTATGGTCCGCGAGCCACATACTGTATTTGTTCCCATTTTGTTTCTTCACTTCAAAATAAGATATATGCAGTGTGCATAAGAATTTGTTCCTAGTTTTTGTTTTTACTATAGTCTGGCCTCCAACGATCTGAGGGACAGTGAACTGGCCCCCTGTTTAAAAAGTTTGAGGACCCCTGTAATTTAGATCATAACTGGAAATGCTGAGGGGTTACTCTGGCGATGGTCAGGCACCCACATGGGATACAGTGGATCAAATCTGGGCCCTCTCCAGTCCCAGACAAAAATTTTTAAAAAGAAACTACATTCACTAGTGTATATTACTTATAAAGACCATTCATTGTTTTACATTCCTACTCCTGTTCATAATATACACGGCAATAGTATTTATAAAATAACATTCTTTGGGGCCAGGCGGTGGCGCTGGAGATAAGGTGCCTGCGCTAACCTAGGACGGACCTCGGTTCGATCCCCCCCGTTCCCCATATGGTCCCCCGTGCCTGCCAGGAGCAACTTCTGAGCGAATAGCCAGGAGTAACCACTGAGCGTCACCGGGTGTGGCCCAAAAACAAACAAACAAAAAAATAACATTCTTTATAGATCTATATAGAACAGCTCCGTTTTGGAAAATCATATACACAAGCTGACTGAAGAATTTATTTCTAATTTATTCTGTTACTTAGTTTGAACAAAACAAAACCTCAATGTCAAGTGATTAGATAAACTACAAAAAATAAAGACATTTAGGGTGATAATCTTGTATAATAAGCTATTAGATCACCAGCATTAGATCAGAGAGTGATAAACTGATTTCAGAAGGAAACCCCCCCAAAAAAAACAGATGTGCAGAGCCCACCCTGAGCAGAGTGAAGAGACAAAGGAATGTCCATATAATGCAAACTCAGAATTAGTTCAGACAAAACATAGGTGCAACTTGTTAGAGAGCTGGGTTGATGGAATATTAGACAAGAAAAAGTCTTAAAAGAGATTGCTTTGTTGATGCAACTGTCTTAAACTATTCTTGTACCAAAACGTGACTGAAGAAAATATATTTTTCTTTTAAAAACAACTGCAAACTACCCACAAGTCACCTTCAAGAAATGACTACAAAAATCCCTTCTTTTCCAAAGGAATCACATACAATAAGAAATAGACTTTAAATGTCAAGAACAGAGAGGGAAACACGCACACATACGCATGATGCTTTACAAATTAAGTCAGGAAACTCTATATAGCTGCTGTGCCAGGGAAGGGAATTCAAGATGAAAAGAGTATAGTTATATAAATCACTTTCCTGACTGAAGCTCTAATGACTGGACTCTCTGGCGAGTAAGAACTGGGGATGCCAAATAAGTTATAGCTCTAAGTTACTGGAACAGAAACAAAACAAAACAAAACTGGAAACTAATACACCTTGACTGACTAAACCCTGACTTGCAAAAGAGATGGTGCAGAAAATCATGGAGATTAAAAATAAAGTGCTTGGTCATCTACTTTATTATTCAACTAAAACTGAGGGTGTAATGGGGAGAAAAAACAACCAAGTTATATTCAAATTCAGAGTAAATGTCAAGCAAGTTTCTGTTTAGAAAACTAGTTACTAAAGATGTGCAAAATACTATACCTAAAGTCAACATAATATATTGTATACTCAAAAATTTTAGAGTGATTGAACTGGGAGATAGCTCAAAAGGTTCGTGTGCATACTTTGCAAGTGAAAGCTCTAGATCAACCCTCAGTGTTCTGGGTACCATGAAAGAGAAAAGCCTGTGAGTACTACTGGATATGGCAAAAAAGAAAAAAAAGAAAGTCAGGGCATAAACTCAGGCATGCAGCAGGTATATGTGTAAAATGTACTTTAAAGTCAATATAAAGGGGCCAGAGAGATAGCATGGAGATAGGGCGTTTGCCTTGCATGCAGAGGAATGGTGGTTCGAATCCCAGTGTCCCATACGGTCCCCCAAGATTTCTGAGCATAGAGTCAGGAGTAATCCCTGAGTGCTGCCAGGTATGACCCAAAAACCAAACCAAACAAACAAACAAAACCCAATAAAGTCGATATAAAAAGTGAAACGGAGGGGCCAGAGAAATGGCGTAAGTGGTAAGGCGTCTGTCTTGCCTGCGCTAGCCTAGGACAGACTGCGATTTGATCCCCCAGTATCCCATATGGTCCCTAAGCCAGGAGCAATTTTCTGAGCACATAGCCAGGAGTGGCCCCTGAGCATCACTGGGTGTGGTCCCAAAACAAAACAAAACAAAACAAAAAATGTGAAAAGGAGGATAGAGCGATAGTAAAGAGGGTAAGGCACTATGTGGTCAGTCTGCTTTGATCTCTGGCACCTCTATATGGTTCCCCAATCCCTGACATGAGTGATCCCTGAGCACAGAACCAGAGGTGAGCCCTGAGCAGAGCTGAGTATGGCCAAAAACAACAAAAAATGTTGAATAGGAAATATCAGTATCTATATTAAGAGGCATTTAATATACTAAATAAAGTATTGTCAAAGTTTATTCTGGGGCTAGAACAGTGGGCACAGTGGATAGGGCGCTTGCCTTGCATACAACTGACCAGGGTTTGATTCTCAGCATCCTATATGTTTCCCCAAGCCTGCCAGAAAAGATTTCTGAGTGCAGAGCTGGAAAAATCAGTCCCAGGTCAGCCACGTGCAAGGCAAACACTACCCACTCTGCTATTACTCCGGCCTCCCTACAGTTGTTTTTTTAAGGTGAGCGGGCCTATAATGATTTTTAAAGTGAGCATGGCTACAAGTAATTTTTCCTAGTTCTAGGGAGAGAGAGATCCTAAATTTGTGGTTTTTCTCAAGCAATAAGAATATTCCATCTTTCGAACCAGAGAGATAGCATAGAGGTAAGACATTTGTCTTGCATGCAGAAGGACAGTGGTTCGAATCCCTCTATCCCATACGGTCCCCTGAGCCTGCCAGGAGCTATTGCTGAGCACATAGCCAGGAGTAACCCCTGAGTACCATAGAGTGTGACCCCCTCAAAAAAAATATTCCATCATTGATGTGTATCTGGGTTTATGGTAGAATGAGATAACTCTGGACAATAGCTATGCACCAAAAAGATGAACCCTTTGAGGCTAAAATTGAGTTCCATCAGATGACCTATAATTCAATAAATCGTGGCTTTGTGGATAAATCCTAATTAATAAAAAACACTGGACAGTGATATTCAAAGAAATGTTTTGGCTGGAAGAGATAACACTCTGATTTTATGATTCACCTTATGTTTTTCTTCATTTGGTTGGTTAGTCCTGATATGCATCCTTAGTAAGAAAACTAATCATAAATTTAGTTCTCTTAGGACTTCCTTATGTAGTTTTAGTGATTTCCTAAGCCTGAAGGTGTCATAAGAAGCCTCAAGTTTGTAGTCAGTTGGTCAGAAGTGTGGGTAGCCTGAGAATACCACTTGATTTCTGTCTGAAGAAAGGGTCTAAAAGTGTAAGTAGATTTGTGGGAAACTGAGTCCTTTACTTGTGGGGTCTGATCTAATTCCAGATTATTACTGTCAGGATTGATTTGCATGTAATACACAATGAGTGTTAGAATAATATCATTACTCCAAATTATAAAAAAAAAGTTTTGGGGCCCGGGAAATAGCATGGAGGTAAGGCATTTGCCTTTCATGCAAAAGGTCATCGGTTCGAATCCCGGTGCCCCATATGGTCCCCCGTGCCTGCCAGGAGCAATTTCTGAGCATGGAGCCAGGAGTAACCCCTGAGCACTGCCGGGTGTGACCCAAAAGCCAAAAAAAAAAAAAAAGTTTTGATTTATGTTGTTTCATTTTTGGATTATACCTGGCAGTGCTCAAGAATTACTCCTGGTTCTGCACTCAGGAATCAGTCCTGGTAGGCTTGAGAGACCATATATGGGTTGCAGAGGATCGAAATTGGGTTGGCCATAGGCAAGACAAAAACCCCATCTGTTGTACTATCTCCTTGGCCCTAACAAAAATATTTGTAAAAACGTAAGTCTCATAAAATTGCAATCAAAGGGCCGGAGCAGTGGCACAGACAGTAAGGTGTCTGTCTTGCCTGAACTAGACTAGAACAGACTACGGTTCGATCCCCCGGCATCCCATAAGGTGCCCCCAAGCCCCAAGTCAGGAGCAATTTCTGAGTGCATAGCCAAGAGTAACCCCTGAGCATCACTGGGTGTGGCCCCCCCC
>PVKC010017679.1:0-20105 GCA_004027635.1 Crocidura indochinensis | reverse complement strand
AAAAAACAAAAAAAAAAGATAGATTAAACAAGAGTTCCTTTAATTTACAAAGAAATTTGGACAGACTTCAGTAATACAGTATCAAATATATATATATATATATATATATTTTTTTTTTGCTTTTTTGGGCCACACCTGACAATGCTTACCGGTTATTCCTGGCTCTACACTCAGAAATCTCTCTTGTTAGGCTTGGAGGAACCTTATGGGATGCCAGAGATTGAATCCAGGTCTGTCCTGAATCATCCAGATACAAGGCGAATGCATCACTGCTGTGAATTACTCCAGTACCAGTACCAATGACTTCTGATTTATTTTACCTTATTTTTCGACGCTCATAAGGACGAATGCATCTGTGAAGGGAGGTACTGACTCATTTGCCAAATAATGAGAATAAAGAGTCAGATCGATAGATGAAATAGAAATTGAACATCAGATCTTAAAACCTGTTTTTCTCTTTCAATTGTTGTTTTTAAATAAGCTAAGAAGGGTTGGTTATTTTTGGAAAATAACATGAAAAGCAATTTAACAAAACAAACAAAAAATACTGTATCTGCATTTCTAGTGTAAATACTGGAATACAATTATGTGTACTGTACAGATCCATTTGTCATCCATAGTGATTGAGGCCAAAAGACAGTCTCACAGAAAGCAGAGACAGCTGTGCCATTGCCATGAGAGAGCCTCAGGGACCCCCTCTCAAAGAAGAGATTAAAAGACCACTCATTTTCTGACTGTGGACTCATTAGTGCTTAACTGCACTAATAGTGAAACCACCATCACAGAGATTGTTGTCATTATTATTATATGTCAGAACAATCTTTTGTCTATGAATTGATTTGAGACTACTTCTTCACACGCCTGTCATCAAAAGCTTATAATTTTAGATGAATAGTCCAAATTGTGAAATTTCTTAACTTAGAATGCAAGATGCTACATCCTATTATCAAATCTCTGGTGTCCACCAGTCCATTAAAATAATGAGAGCTGTGATGTTGCCTTGCAATATTAAGAGAATCTTAATTACTTAATCTCTAGTGAGTGGCGCACATATAAATTTTATGCATAATTCAATCAAAGAGCTACTGACAGTGGGCTATGTCAAAGTCAAAGAGAATTTTCCTTGAAAGATGACACTTTGTGAACCTGAGCAAGCATTTCTAAAGACAATGAATAGCAAGCATCAGAGGTGCCTGTATGTCAGAAAAGTCAATCTATCTTAATAGTTACAATTCTATGGAGAGAATAAATTTTTCCATGACATTCTAGGATGTTGGTATTAAAAAAATCCACACATAAGTAATATGCTTGTAACTTTGCAGATATTTTTCTGACTGTTTTTGTTTAATAGATTGCCACAATAAATAAAAATTACATTAGGAAGCAATGACTAGATATGAAATGGTAGTTAATGACATAGTTTCATTTATTTGCATAAGCCTTCTCAGAGTACAATAGTAGTTTACACACTGTAATGATCCTTGCAATATAAAATATCCATTTTTATATAAGAATGTGTAAGCTAAAATAAAAGGAAAGAAGCTTTATTTAACTAAGCATAATTTCCTTTATATTTTATCCCCGTTTGCAAACTTATAACTACTTTGGCTCATCAAAAGAAAGTAATGATGTTCAGAATAAAATCTGAAGACAGAGAATCATCAAGTAGAATATATATACACATATATGTGTATATATATGTATATATACATATATAAACTGCATATTCTGAAGACAGAGAAACCTGGCTCGATACATGCAAGGCAAACACTCTACCCACTGTGCATAGCAAAAGCCTTAAGGCTGAAATTTTAGGTTAAAGAAAATTTTTTTGTCTTTTCTTAAGACTTAGGTAAAATATACAGTCCATGCTGTGATGGGACCAGCTCATCATCTTCCTGTTCTTTTCAACCTGTAGTAAGTCACCTCTGTCGATTAATTAAGATATGCTAAGTAATCTGACCTAATAGTTTTCTGAGATTTTGAACTGTTATTCAGATTTCTCAGTTATATTTTCTTGCTAAGGGTGGCCTACTTATGAAGTGAAATAGAATCAAACTAAACCTTATTCTTTGGGCATTTTAGAAGCAACCTGCAACACCCAAAAATGTTTGGGGTACAACAGAAAGAGTGGTAAAGCTCAATCCCTAATAAAAAGTGGCTTGTTCTGATGGGTTGTGTGCACAAACTCTTAGGAAAGAACCTTAAGAATGAAAGTCCAGGGAAATGAGTTAGAAGGTCCAGGGAGAGGCAGGAACATATGCTTTGCCCAGGAAAACCAGGTTTGATTCCTGACAACTACTGGTTCCCCAATTCCACCAGAAGTAACTTCAAGCACAGAGATTGCAGTATGCTCTAGGCATCAGTAGGTGTGACCCACAAAACAAACAAATAAGCAAAACAAACAAATAAACAAAAAACCACAAAAATCTTAAAAATGAAACCCTAAGATGCCAATCATGAAAATCACCATGCTATTTTGCCCACCACCACAGCAAAACTTCAAACATCAAACTACCTTTCCTCTAATCCTCTATAAATAAAAAATTTTTAAGGAGCAGGAGGTACATGTTAGCTTTAGTTTGGTAAGGTGCATATAGAAGCATTCCCAAGGTTAGCTGATTTTAAATCCACATTCTCATACTGGTGCTTGTGGTCCACATGTGCTGGCCCTCCTGAAAGCTTTTGCTCTTGAACTTGAACCAGGTTTTCCTGTCTATTCACTGTGTAACTACCCAGATTGCTCCTGACTTTAGCATCAGTGGACAAGTCGGATGTTGTCACTTCTTTCTGTCAAGAGGAGTTTGTTTACCCTATAGCAAAACCAACAGAGCTCTGTGTCTCTGAATACATCAAAGAGTCAGATACCTCATTTGGGAATTAGTGCCTAAGGACAAATTTTTAAAGGTACTAGAAAAAGAAGGACATTATGAAACCTCTAGGACTCAAAAGAATATAATCAAGAAGATAACACAAGGGGCCTGGGAGATAGCATGGAGGTAAGGCGTTTGCCTTTCATGCAAAAGGCCATCTGTTCGAATCCCGGTGCCCCATATGGTCCCCGGTGCCTGCCAGGAGCAATTTCTGAGCATGGAGCCAGGAGTAACCCCTGAGCACTGCCGGGTGTGACCCCCCCAAAAAAAACCAAAAAAGAAAAAAAAAAGAAAATAACATTGCAGACTACATGGAACTTTAAAAATAATTCATATAGCTATCATGTTTTTCAAATTTGTAGAGATAAATTTGAAAGCTCAGGATTTGGCTGACTGTCATCAAAATTTCGTTGATCCCTATCAAAATTATTATCATTAATTGTACCTTACAAGTATGACATAGGGTATGCTAGAGGTTTTGAAAGATGCAAAGATAGATAGTTACCCAGTGTTCTCCATTGTCCCAGGTCCTCCAATTAATTCTTCCTTCATTCCATTTTTCCTTTTTCCCTCTCCCCCTCCATCTCCATATGCACATCATCCATTTAATACAATTGAGTCTACATTATGTAGGTTATAAAATGGGATAAATATAAGTCTTGTCTTTAGCGAAACTTACAGGCTAAAGTGGTTTCACAAACACTGGCATACTGTAAATACACTACACACAAACACACACATATACATATACACAAAATATATGCAGCTATAATAAACCAAAGGAAATAAGAGAACTACAAAATGCTACCAAATGTATGTTTAATTAATGGGGATGGATTTGATATGGAGTTTCAAACTCATTTTGACACGTGTTGAATAGCAGTCACATTTTGAAAGACATTCTGGGGGCTGGAGAGATAGTGTTTATCTTGCAAGCAGCCAATCCAGGACCTAAGATGGTTGGTTCGAATCCCGGCGTCCCATATGGTCCCCAATGCCTGCCTGGAGCTATTTCTGAGCAGATAGCCAGGAATAGCCCCTGAGCACCACTGGGTGTGGCCAAAAAAAAAAAAAAAGACATTCTGATTGAAGAAAAAGTGAGAGCAAAAACACACTGAAGTAGGAAACATGACATATATGAAGAATATATTCTTCTATTATAGTATACATTGTTGGCATAGAAGGGATGTAAATAGTGTATAGATTTTAAGTCCATAAGTCACAAGGTAGCTTGCACTCACAGTTGAAGAGATAATATAGAAGTAAAGGAGCTTGCCTTTCTTGCGACAAACTCCAGTTAATTCCCAGCATCACTTATGATCCCCAGAGAACTGGCAGAACTAATACTGAGCACTGCCAAAGCACACAAACAAACCAACCAAAAAGCCACCCAAATATTAAAACAAGAAAATGGAGAGTTTACATTGAAAGCACTTGGAGCCATCAAAACCTTTCATTTTGAAGGACACATAAACGGTACAGTGGATAGGGTGTGTTTGCCTCGCACACTGCTGATCTGGATTCAATGCCCAGCATCCCATATCGTTTTCTCCCCGCCAAATAAAACAAAATCAATTCCTGAACACAGAGCCAAGAGTAAACCCTGAGCATTGCCAGGTGTGACCACCCACCCAAAAAAAGCTATTGCAGAAATCCACATTGCTTATCCATCAATTCTACAGAATACTCAAGCTCCACTTTCTACAGTCTAATTTCTTTTTCATGCTTTGTGAAGTAGATTAGGATGATAACATGCCTCTGTATCACTGTCATACTTTTTTACTTATCACTCTAAACACTGGAAGAATAAGAACTCAATATTCGATCATTGAGACTGATTCTGTTCTAGGGAGAGGGGAAATAGCAGGATTGTTATTTTTATCATGATCTTCACCAGGTTTTTGATGTTCTGCCTAGATCCCACTGTGGTATATTTAGCATCAGCCTTTCCTACAGCAATCGAGGCTGCATGTAATCTTGTTTTCACACACAACCCCCTCAATGCTACTGAATATATAATCTAAGCCCTGAACACAGTTTCAGAAAAAATAATTTCCCTCACAGAAATAAAGGAGAAGCAATTTTAATGTGATTGACTTACCAAGGGAAATTTATTAAATCTTGTCAGAAGTCATATGACTTGCTAAATACACACATAGTATTTCTTAAATAAAGTAAAAAATATTCTCAATTTTTTTAAAAAAGTAGAATTTTATGGAGCATTGTGCACTTCAATGTCCTTCTTCAGGTCCCACCACGTGTTATCATTGGTTTGTTAACAACAGCAAATGAAACCAGACATATAGTCCACTCAGATGTTGCTTAGGAACCCTTTCCTAGCTGAAAATTAAATTTCTCCATCTGTTTGCATGACTTTGTGTTCACTGCTGCGCTGAGAGCCAGCTGATCTAACAAACATGTCACTGAACAGATTCCTCAAACCCAGGGGGAGAGGGGAGGGGGAGAAAGTGCAAAGCTGAGCAAATAATATACAAACCAAATAATTCTGAAAAGTTCATTTTCAAAAAGGCACACTCATGTGTAAGATGGCTGGAGGAACTTAATTTAATAATATTCTTATACAAGCCAGAAAGGATATTAATCACTTAACAGTTCAGTGAATATAACAGACTCAGAAAATGCTATACATACAAATACTGGGAGAAATAAAAGGGTATATTTAAAAAAATAAATTAATAATTAAAGGGGGCATTTAAAAGACATGTCATCTTAACTTTGGAATTATTTTCAAATACCAAAAAAATCCACATTTAAAAATATCAGGGGCCAAAGTGGTGGTGCAAGTGGTAGGGCATTTGCCTTGCATGTGTTAAACCTAGGACAGACAGACCGCGGTTGATCCCCCGGCATCCCATATGGTCCCCCAAACTAGGAGTGATTTCTGAGTGCATACATGGAGTAACCCCTGAGCATCACTGTGTGTGTCCCAAAAACCAAAAAAAAAATCAAATGCATTCTAAATATTACCCTCTTTGAGAAGTCAAATTAAAAATTCTTTAATAATAAACCTAAGATTGTGATACAGACAAGTCAAGTCTGTCACTCCACAGACTGCTGCTATTAGTTTCCAGGTCTACATGACTGAAAATCACTGGTAGAAAGAATGTAACTTTGGGGCTGGAGAGATATCATGGAGGTATAGGGTTTGCCTTGCATGCAGAAGGATGGTGGTTCGAATCCTGGCATCCCATATGGTCCCCCAAGCATGCCAGGAGCAATTTTTGAGCATGGAGCCAGGAGTAACCCCTGAGTGCTGTTGGGTGTGACCCAAAAACCAAAGAAAAAAAATGAATGTAACTTTATCTTAAATGAATTAACTTATCACACTTAAATATAATTCACATTAAGCCCAATGGACTGTAAGCCTATTTTAATATTTTCAGTAAAGAGAAAAAGTTGATATTCATAAGATTATAATCAATAACTCATTTATAAATTTATAAGCCCACAAACTAAGTTCTATAATACAAATCTGTAATTCTTGATCATTTACATTAGTTAGCTTATCAAAATATTAAATAGACTGACTTACTAGTAACATATCTTTTAAAAAATTTTATTTTATTGAAATCATTGTGATCTACAAATTATTCATAATTGAATTTCAGATATACAGTGAATCAGGGCCATTTCTACCACCAGGGGTGATTTTTGAATGCAGAACCAGACATAGCCCATGAGTGCCACTGGGTGTGGCCCCAAACCCAATCAATCAATCAATCAATAAAGTTTAAAAATAATTTTTAAAAATAATAGTCTCATCTATGGGTTTTAAGAAAAATAAAAGACATATTGTAATAAAACCCAGAGACAATAGAAATAAGGGTCAGAAGGACCAGCTCACGATGAAGCTCACCACAAAGAGTGGTGAGTGCAGTTAGAGAAATAACTACATTAACAACTATCAGGACAATGTTAATGAGTGAGAGAAGTAGAATGCCTGTCTCAAATAGAGGCAGGGGGTGGGAGAGGAAGGAGATGGAGATGGGGGGGCATTGGTGAAAATATTGTACTGGTGAAGGGGGGTGTTCTTCTTATGACTAAAATCCAAATTCAAATGTATTTGTAATCATGGTGCTTAAATAAAGATATTATTAAAAAATAAAATTAATAAAATTTGGTTCCAGGAATATATCTTAATAATAGAGTGCCTGCTTTCTGTGCAAGAAGTCACAGTTTGATCCTGACTCTACATACCAATGCAATCCTAGCAGCACTGTTATTCATGATCACTGGTGCCACAACAAAAGTACACTTGGGCATACAGTGACTAAGTGTATGTGTCTGAGCACCTCAACTAAGTAAGTGCAAAACCCTTGATCATCACAAAACAACAAAGTAAAAAAAGAGGTAGGAAAGGAGCAAAATGTAAAACTGTCTTTCTTTTTTTTTTGTTTGTTTGTTTGTTTTTTGGGGGGTCACACCCGGCAGTGCTCAGGGGTTACTCCTGGCTCCATGCTCAGAAATTGCTCCTGGCAGGCTCAGGGGACCATATGGGGCACCGGGATTCAAACTGATGACCTTTTGCATGAAAGGCAAACGCCTTACCTCCATGCTATCTCCCAGGCCCCGTAAAACTGTCTTAATTCAGTTCTGCCATTATCAATAAATTGACAGTTATCATTTACCTTATTTTGGTCCTCTTCAAATATCATTTGTTCCTTTAATAGATTTTCAGCTCAGACAATGCATGTACAACTTGTTTTCTTTCCTGAGTGACAAGTTTACTGGGAAACATTGTCCATCCTCTAGTAAATTAGGAATCTAGAGAATAAGAACACTATTGGGCCTTACTTAAACTTTTAAAAATAAATTTTCATCTTAATTCTTCCACAACAATTAACTCACTTTATTACAGCAAAATAGTTGTTTGCTGTTAGGCTTAAGATAAAGACAAATTAAACCACCTCTTGTTTGGTGTGTGTGTTGGGGGGTTGGGGGGGTGGTTTGGAGGTCACTTGGCAGTCAGTGCTCAGGGGCTACTCCTGGCTCTGTGATCAGGGTGCTTGCTTTGCATGTGGCAGGCCCATGTTTTCCCCAACATCCTATATGGTTCCCTGAGCACTGCCAGGAGTAATTTCTGAGTGCAGACCAGAAATAACCTGAGCATCACAGGGTTGTCCCCCACAAAAAAATTAAGAAAAAACTGGCAAAATAGAATTAAAATGCATCAGGCACTATATATAAATTTAAAAAAAAAAGGTATGTAATTTTTCAAAGTATTAAATGTGATCAATAAGAGAAAAATGTTCTTAGAATAATCTTATTTGATATTTTATAGTAATGAAACCTAAGTTTTTAAATGCTTAATGAACTAATATTTTAAAATTTTGAAATATTTAGTCTTAAATATTTAGTCTGAAAATATTTAGTCTCATTTATTCTTTTTTTTTTTTTGGTTTTTGAGCCATGCCCAGCAGCGCTCAGGGGTTGCTTGGGGTTGCTCATGGCTCTATGCTCAGAAATCGCTCCTGGCAGGCTCGGGGGACCATATGGGATGCTGGGATTTGAAACACCATTCTTCTGTGTCTAAGGCAAATGCCCTACCACTATGCTATCTTTCCGGCCCCTAGTCTCATTTATTCTGAGTGGATTATTAAATCATTTTTCAGACTCAGTGAAAAATTCAACCATTTTTTTCTATTAATTATCATTACTTTTCTAATATAAAATGATATAAAAGTGCCCCAAAAGATGTACTGCAAATGATACAAATAACCACTGGAAAGAAATTCAATATAGAACTACAATTTTAAAATACTATAATTTGGGAAAATATTTTAAATTTTCAATTTTATAAGCATGGGAATAATCCAACTTTTTTTTCTAAGTTTTTTCCAGAGGTTCTACATTTTTAAATTTGAAGGAGTTTCTTCCTTTGGGGGTGGGAGGTGGCCACATTGAATCTGTCTTCCTGGATTACTCCTGGCAGTGCTCAGAGAACCATATGTGGGTCAGGGCTGAATGCATCCGAAGCAAGTGCCTTTAATCACTGTATTATCTCTCTGTCCATGGAGGATTATTTTTCTTACTCACTAAAGTCAAGTATTTCAGAATCGTTGTAAATGAAATCAGAGAACCAAGCAGTAAAATATGCTTTTATATTGTTTCAAAATAACATGCTTTTTGAGGCTTTTTTTGACATTACTATAAAGGTATCATTCTCAAAATAAAATAGGCCTGAGTTATAAAAAATATTTTTAAAAGAATAAATATAGAATATATAATCAAAACTTTTAATAATAATGGATCATATCTATTTCTATAAACATTAATAAAATTCTAACATTTTTCAGATAGTCAGATATTTCATTCATTTCCTCCTTCACTTGACATTATAATAAATAACATTTTATGTGTTCCAAAGTAACAGCAAAAGGAAAATGTGCAAAAAATTCAACATTTGCTGTAGCTATTTTTGTAATACATTTCCCACATTATATATACATGTTAAAGTTTCAAGTCTGTGCTTAATTTTACATCTAGTCAAGATGGCAGCCCACCCACATTTCCAGGCTTAAAATATAACAACTTTCATAACCACATATTCACACCTTGCAGAATTCAAATATACAGGAAATCATGCTAATGACATTTATCTAACCATATTTTGCTTACATAAGTCTCCCAGGATTTTCTTGGTTATTATGCACTAATGCTATACATCAGAATTCTTAAGAAATCTTCTGATTATATAGACATAGATGCAATAGCTTAAAAGGAATAGCATACTGCTACCTACAAAAAATAAACTTGCCTTTTCAGATTAAAAAGTAAAATTAAGGGTAATTAATTTTTACTTTTCTTTTGGAAAGAAATGGACACTAAAGCAAATGTAAGTTTTAGAGCCGATTTAGCATGGCAAATGTTATGTGGTAGCCTGATAATCACCAAACACACTTTAGCAGAACAGTCAAAATAAGGCAATAAAAGGAGAAACTTAAGGACATTTTCTGAGAAAGTGGGTATGAAACTTTTATGTTCTTCCTATTTATTATGTGCAACATTCATGTAGACAGGTACTTGGTGCCGTTCTTGGGGTCAAATATAATACAGGGGTTAAGGCATTTTCCTTGCATTATGGTTCAATACACCAGCAATGTATTAGGGTCCTCCAAGCTCCACCAGGATTAGAGAGCCAGGACTAAGCTAGAACATGCGCAGGTATGGCCCAAACCCTCCCCCACCAAGTCCACAAAAGTTACTATCAGAAAAGTCAGAAACCTGTACCACAGGAACTTCTAATCTGATTCTACCAGCAAGTATAAATACAACACACTGGAAAACATCTACTTCACACTCTTTCAATTTTCTTTTTCTACCTCTCTCAGTTTTTTTTTTTTTGGGGGGGGGGTCACACCCGGCAGTGCTCAGGGGTTACTCCTGGCTCCATGCTCAGAAATTGCTCCTGGCAGGCACGGGGGACCATATGGGGCACCGGGATTCGAACCGATGACCTTTTGCATGAAAGGCAAACGCCTTACCTCCATGCTATCTTCCGGGTCCCTACCTCTCTCAGTTTTGACTCACTTAAAGTTGAATATTAGGGCTAGAGAGATAGTACAGAGGGTAAGGCCTTTGCCTAGCACTCAGCGGCTCAAGTTCAATTCCTGACGTCTCATACAGTCTGTTGAATATCAGCAGGAGTGATCCCTGAGCACAGAATCAGGAGAAATCCCTGAGCACCAATAGATGGGGCCCAAAAACGAACAGAAAAGAATGTTCAGGTCAACATTGAGAAACTGGCAAGAGGACCATCTAATTTCTTTTTTTTTAAAACTCTTTTTTTGTTGTTTTTTTTTGGGGGGGAGGGATGGTCACACCCAGCAGTACTCAGGGGTTACTCTTAGCTCTATGCTCAGAAATCACCCCCCAGCAAGCTCAGGGGACCATATGGGATGCCGGGACTTGAACTACCATCCTTCTCTGCATGCAAAGCAAACACTTTACCACTGTACTATCTCTCCACACACCCCCAATTTCTTTTTATAACCTGTCTTAAATCACAGAAATCAATATTTACATAAAAGTTATCATTAAAGAATTATTTTCAAAATAATGATGGGAGGATCTCACAAAGTAACAGTTGTGGACCATCTTAGTAATACTATAGTGTTATTAAAAACAGTTAAGAGAATAGCATTAGGGGCTGGGCGGTGGCGCTGGAGGCAAGGTGCCTTGCCTTGCCTGTGCTAGCCTAGGACGAACTGCGGTTCGATCCCCCGGTTTCCCATATGGTCCCCCAAGTCAGGAGCGACTTCTGAGCGCATAGCCAGGAGTAACCCCTGAGCGTCACTGGGTGTGGCCCAAAAACAAAACAAAACAAAACAAAAAGCGAGAGAATAGCATTAATAGAAATGAATGGTGCATACAAAATGTAAATTATCTGCAGTGCATATTCTCAAACAGAATGCTTGGGCATCAGAAAGTTCCCAGCTAGAACAGAAACAAACATTACTTAAAACATTACATAGCTTCAAAACAAAACTCAGGGCTCAAAATATAGCACAGCAAGGAAGGTGCTTGCCTTGCATACACCCAACCTGGATTTGATCTCCTAGAGTATCAGAGTATCCCATGTCCTGCCAGGAGCGAACCTTCAGCAGTCAAAAATAAATGCTAAGCACTGCAAGGTATAACACAAAAACCCAAAACAAAACAAAACAAAACAATCCCAGAGCAGCTGTACCACTTTCACACTTAGGAACTTAGTTTATAGTCTTGTGAAAAGAAAGACATATGAAGAGAATAATTAAAGGACATCAGAGACAAGTTTCAACAAGCCTAGTTAAAAATTCTTCAGTGAAAATATGAATTTCCTTTGAGGAATCATTAAAATGAAGCTGAATAGTGTTAATTTAGGATGAAAAAGGCCAAAAACTTTTAAATGGATAACATTTGAAAATCAATATCAAGAGTATAGTACTATTATGACCTTATGACTAATCCTAGCAACTCAGTCAGAAAAGCCTTGCCTCCTTAAGAATTTTATCTACCCCAATGCAAGAATATCACTCTCACTCATGCTTACTTTCCATTTACTATTCCCAATGTCATTGAGAATAGGTTACATTTTTTTTTTGAGAATCGTTTACATTTTTAAAGCTCATAATTTCATCCCCACGGAGCTCTTCAGAGATGCCAAACCAATAAAAAATCCAGGTATGTGATATTTGGGATGATATCCCCAGTACTTTTTTGGAGAAAATGTGGGCAACCCTTCCCACCCCCTGCCTTCTTGTACTTTCAGAAATCCTGGCAGCCTACACTTCACAAATGAAGTCGCCATGTCTGCATTCAGCCAGCTCCATAGATTCACTCTATTTTCCAAAAGATATAAACTAAGCTGTGAATGCAATCTTGGGAGGAGGAGAGGGTAAAATAAGTCCTTGCCCTGCTGAAGCCATGCCAACTATACCCACCACCTATGGCAAAGGCCCAGTTTATCCACTCACCCACAGAGCTCTGCAGAGATGCTGAACCAACTGAAACTCCAGGTATGTCAGTATTTGGGCTGATATATTCAGGACTTTTCTGGCGTGAGTGTGGACAATCTCCTCACCCCACTCCCTGGCTTCTTGTACTTTCTGAAATCCTAGCAGCCCCCTTTGCATCACAAAAGCCACAGAGCTTGAAATTCCTGGACCACTTGGTCCAGGACCAAGTTTTTCCCAATATTTTCATCCCAATTTCGGCATCAGCATGAATTCAAAGCCACCTAATACTCAGGAACAAAACAAATAACAGGAGATCAACTTGCAACAAATTGCTTAGCAAACCTTATAACAATAACTTAATAACCTCATTGTATGATACATTAATTTTTATAAATTTTCTTATTACTGTAATATTAAAAATAATTTAATTTCCATTTATCTATAAATAAACAAAATAAAAATATTATTTCATACCTGTTCAGGGGTTAAACTTGAGATTAGGTGGGAATCTGGGAACAACAGTAGAGGGAATTTTATATTGATGGTGGAATTTGTCTTGGAACAAATGCATTAGGAGCAACTATGTAATACATGGACTTAAATAAAGTAATTTAGGGGCCCGGGAGATAGCATGGAGGTAAGGCGTTTGCCTTTCATGCAAAAGGTCATCGGTTCGAATCCCGGTGCCCCATATGGTCCCCCGTGCCTGCCAGGAGCAATTTCTGAGCATGGAGCCAGGAATAACCCCTGAGCACTGCCGGGTGTGACCCGAAAACCAAAAAAAAATAATAATAATAATAAAGTAATTTATTAAAATAAAGAACATCCATTCCCCAAAGTATAGAAAACTACATATTCTAAAACCCACTGAAATACCCAAATGTTCTAGATAAAGTATCAAAAGCCACTTAAAAATAATCAGATTTAAGAAGCAGAATAAATTACAAGGCTTCAAAAAATAAAAACAAAGGGCTGAAGTGATATATCAGTACAGTGGATAGGGCATTAGTATTTCACGGTGCTGACCTGGTTTCAATACCTGGAGTCCCATATGATCCCTCAAGTCCTTCACTATATAATTCCTAACCACAGAGTCAGTAATAACCCCTCACCACTGCCAGATGTGGCCTCAAAGCAAAAATACAAACAAAAAGAGAGGAGATAAAGCTCAAAAAAACAGAGCACTTGGCCAGCATATGCAAGACTCCAAATACAAACTCTGACACTACACATTCTCTTCCTTATAACAGCACCAAATATATGGCTTTGGTGACCCCTAAGCCAGGGCCAAGCACTAAACCCTCAGACTTGTTCTATCAGACTGTATGACCCTGGATTTTTTTAAGTATAGGTTAGTAAAAATAACAAAGAGTAATAACTAGTGGAATTTTTTTCAACCTTAGAAAGAAAATACTGATTCACTACAATATAATCTAACCTTAAGGAAATTATACTAAGCAAAATAACCCAAATAAAAATGCTTAGAAGATATAACTCAGGAGTCAGGCATGCAAGACCTACAAGAGACCATAAGATCGACACCTGGCACTGACCACCCCAGCAACAGTAGGTGTGATCTTTAGAGCTTCCCCAGCATTGCTGGGTCTGAGCATCACTGAGTACTAGTCTTAAACTTATGTCTTAATATGCATAGGCTTGATTGACCATTGAGGATTGCCTGAAGTGACCCCTTGGTACCATGGGGATTGTTTGGGAGTACTCACACCCCTACTTCCAAAAAAGAACAAAAGAAATAAAAGAAGGCAAACACTCTGTTTTTCTGCTTATCTGTAGTACTGGAGTCATCAAATGAATAGAAACTGAAAGTAAAATGATGGTTGCTAAAGACTGGAGGGAGTGAAGAATACAGAGGCATTCAATGGGTATAGGGTTTCAGTTTTGCAGGATGAAAAGAATCCTGGAAATTGGTTGCACAACTAAGTGACTAAAGTTAACTAAGCTGTATGTGTAAAATGAACCCCATCACAAAATGGGAAGAAGAAATGAACAGACATTTCCTCAAAGAAGAAATACAGATGGTCAAAAGGTACATGGAAACTGCTCCACATCAAATCATGAGGGAGATGCAAATCAAAACAATAACGAAATATCATCTCATACCACAGAGCCTGGCACACATCACAAAGAACATGAACAGGGGCCAGAGCAATAGCACAGCTGTGGGGCATTTGCCTTGCACACAGCCAACCCATATGATCCCCTGAGCCTGGCAGGATCGATTTCTGAGTGCAGAGCCAGGAGTAATCCCTGAGTGCCAGAAAAAAACAAACAAACAAACCACCACCACCACCACCACCACCACCAACAACAACAACAACAACCAGTGCTGGTGCAAATGCAAGGAAAAAGGGACTCTCATTCACTGCGGATAGGAATGCGCCGCCAGTGTGACCCAAAAACCAAAACAAACAAACAAAAATAAATGAAATCTTTCAAAATTAGAAGAGGGACAGACACAGAATGACCTCTTACGTATTTAAAAATACATATTATATAGTTAAGAGATAGAAGAGTGTGAAATAAGGAAGCACAATAAGGTAATAACAAATGTCCAAAATTAACAAAATCTGAGATCTTTTCTACAGTACTGAGTTTTTCAATACATGAGAATGGGAAAGGTCAGGCAGTGTGTATTTGGAGGAGGGACACTTTGGCAGTGCAGTGTGGAAACAATCATTAACAGCATAATCCATCACGGGGTTTAACATTAAACATTTTAAAATAAATAAGAATAAATATTTTTAAACAACCCAAAAGAACTTTAAAAACACCTTAAGTAAATCTCAAAAGCATAATGAAAGTAAAGTAAAAATTGGTGTGCTATTAAGTGTACAATTTTCAAAACACATAAAGCTGAACAATGATGTAGAGTAGTAGATACCTCTAGGAGGAACGAAAAATAAAGAAACACAAGCAAACAATTTCCCATGTTGGCTGTATTCATTTTATTCCTTTTTTACCTTTCATATACTATGTTAATCTCAAAATAATAATAGCTTAAACCTTGTTGTTTAATTCTGATAATGATATGGTGAATAATAAAAGTACCTTTTATTCTAATTTTATAGATGGGAAAGCTTCGGAATGAAAATATTAAATAATTTGTTCAAGGTTTCAGTCTAGCAGAGCCAGGACCAGAATCTAGGGAATCTGTATCAATAACAAATGGTCCTGAATGCTGAGATACTGTCTTTGTTAATTTTTTTTAATATTTGACTTTGTTTTATTTTATGACTCCATTCTCAATGAACTAAAAATTAATTAAAACTTCTGTCATTAGTGCCCTAAGGACAAATGCCATTAAGTATTTTCAAAAGTTAAATGTGTCCATTCAGACACGTTTGAAAGAATATATATTCACATATATGTGAGAGAATAAAGAGAAATATGTATCGAAAGCTCATCACTATTTTTCCTAGTATTTAATTTTATTTTTCACATTTTTCTTCATGTTCTAGTTATCTGCAATGATTATATTTTATCTCAGGGTGGGAGAGCAACGTTATTTAAAAATACTCTTGCCCTTGGCTGTTTTTTTTTTTTAATCACATATCCTGAATCACATGGTAAATTGCATAGGAAGTCTAATTACATCTTGCCTGGCAGATAAAAGACAACTGAGTGTTTTGAGTTTCCAAAAAGGGCTTTCATTTTACTTCCAAAGGCAAATAATGTTTTAAATTTCAGCAAAAATTTAAGATAAAGCCAAAAAGTTGCTTCAGACTCGTCTTAACATGCAATTCACTAGATTTATGTGGTTCCTGAGCAGTCACACCCCAATCTAAACTAACAAGGTATGGTGAATGTGGACTGAGGGGGAGGGGGTACCTGCTGTTAACAAGAATTAAACTAAATAAGGGGAGAAAATAACAGGGAATTTTGTGCAACAATCAAGAAACAGGTTAATGGTTAAAACGACAAGTTTGGGGGGAAAAACTGCTCTTAAATGAGAGTACGAGTTACTTTCTGACATTCAGCAAGTGTGGGAGGTTAAGATGGGGGTGCATGGAAACTGCTAGCTGTATGGTACTCAGTCTTTGGGACCAGTAAAAGCGGCTTCTGTGATGTTCTTGAGAGGGAAAGGAAAAAAGACATAATGCAAAGCAGAGCTTTTTGGAAGGTGAGAGTAGGGAGAACTAGTTTTTAAAGAGAGATGGTGTTGGATTTTGTAATATTACCTAGTAAGGAACACTCATCCTGAAGGGGGAACCCACAGAAAATGGCACCTAATTGCCAAGTCTCTGGGTTAAGTGAGAGCTGGGAGATCAGACTTCACACAAGTGTCCCAGGTTTAGCAACTTTTTTTTCACCATAATGGACTAAAAATAAAAACATTTTCAGGGTTCAGAGAGATAGCATAGCGGCGTTTGCTGAGGATCCAGACCAAAGGTGGCTGGTTCGAATCCCAGTGTCCCATATGAATCCCCGTGCCTGCCAGGAGCTGTTTCTGAGCAGACAGTCAGGAGTAACCCCTGAGCATTGCCGGGTGTGTCCCAAAATCGAAAAATAAATAAATAAATAAATAAATAAATAAAAACATTTTCATTCCCTTGGGGCCCGGGAGATAGCATGGAGGTAAGGTGTTTACTTTTCATGCAAAAGGTCATCTGTTCGAATCCCGGTGCCCCATATGGTCCCCTGTGCCTGCCAGGAGCAATTTCTGAGCATGGAGCCAGGAGTAACCCCTGAGCACTGCCGGGTGTGACCCAAAAACAACAACAAAAAAATAAAAATAAAAGACAAAAACACATTTTCATTCCCAAAAGGTAATTTATCCAAAATCACTATCTATATCCACAAGAATCCCAGAAGCACATTGTGATATACTCATTTCCGATGTCCATTATCACCTGCTTTGTGAATTGGATCCAATTTCTCACACTTCCTTTGTAGTGTTTTTGGCTTGTCAGACCAGTAAACCAACACCTGCCCCATGGAGTTCTTGTGAAGAGAAGTTGAGATCATGGATATGATACCTAGCAAGATGCTCCTGCCTATGCTCTGAAATGCTCTTCTTTCTGTCCCACTCACTTATCTAACTGAGCACAGCTGCTGCATTTACAATCACAAACCACACCACATATGCCTCATGGGATGTTGTGGTCCAAAAAAAATAATAATAATAAACCAAAACCAAAACCATAAAAACAGCCTTCAAAGGTCACTCCTGTCTAACTCATGACCCCCAAGATCAAGATGAACAATGCCAGTGTATTAAAGTTAGAATTGGAAGTCCTTTTTTCACTTCAGATTTTATTTAAAAATAATGAATTACAAAACAGTAGGTGAAAAGGGAACCTGCTAATGAATATTTATGAAGACTGCTAACCAGAAATAAAGACAAATGCTGCCTTTTCTTGTCACATTAAAATGAAAACAAACAAGACATGGATGAGGCAGCAGGAGAGCCAAAATAAAATTTTCATTACCAGGATGAAGACAAGGAGTTAGAAGTTTGATGTAGGGGCCCGGGAGATAGCATGAAGGTAAGGCGTTTGCCTTTCATGCAAAAGGTCATCGGTTCGAATCCCGGTGCCCCATATGGTCCCCCGTGCCTGCCAGGAGCAATTTCTGAGCATGGAGCCAGGAGTAACCCCTGAGCACTGCCGGGTGTGACCCAAAAAAAAAGAAGTTTGGTGTAATATATAGCAGGTACAACCCCTGGGAACTCTAATAAACACAATCTCCAGAGATTTCAGTGTAATGTTGCATTTTGAAGTTCCACGGGCTCGTGGTTAATACATCTGAATCTTGGCTCAGAGTTAAGGAAGATTCAGAAAAGAAAGAAAAAAAAAAACCAACAAAAACAAGGGCTTGAAATGTTTATTTTTAATGAAATACAGTCCCGCACTTCATCAACTTTGTTTTTTGCCAAAGAAAACCACAGGACTTCCTAAAACCACCAATCTAGTAAAATATAATGGATAAAGACTTAAAAAAATTTTTTTGGGTCACATCCAGCTGTGTTCAGGAGTTACTCCTGGCTCTATATTCAGAAATCGCTCCTGGCAGGCTCAAGGGACCATATGGGATGCTGGGATTCAAACCACCGTCCTCCTGCATGCAAGGCAAACGCCTTACCTCCATGCTATCTCTCTTGCCCCAAGACTCAATATTTTTTATCTATGCTGAATGTATGTTTTTTTCCTGAGTTTTATAAAAGGTGGGGGAAATGGAATGTCTTATTCTGCAAAAAGAACATCATTAAAATATATCATCAAGAGTAAAAGCTAAAAAAAAAAAAAAAAAGAGTAAAAGCTAATAAGTGGTATATTTGACTTAAAGGTAAGTAAGTGAACAGGCAAGCAATCGTATTTTTTTTTTTGCTTGTTTGTTTTTTGGAAGACCATACCCTGTGACCTTCCAAGAGTACTAACAATATCAGTGGTACTCTTGGGATACTTTTAGTAGTGCTGGGGATTGAATCAGGGTCAGGTGCGCACAAGTCTGAACTACTGTATTATTCTCTCTGGTGCCAGGACAATAAAATATTAAAAGCCATTAGAAGTTTTACTGAATAAAAGGCAATCTTTTCTTTCCACATGAGTTTGAAAAATGTTATTATTTCTGTTGCTTGTTTGATATAACACTGCCTTGTAAACTTGTAACTTTTAGGTGTGCAGCTTTCTTGCTTTGACATCTGAATCAACTATTGATGTTTTAAAGGTAGGTTAAACTATTAAACTTTCAAAAAATGGGAAATAACTTTAAAGAAAGTTGTCAGATCTGCCAGAAACCTTTTCAAAGGAGATTTGAAAGAGGACATTTGATGGCAGATAAGAGTAGAAATAAAACCTTTTCATGTCTGCACCTCAAAGGCTTGAACCATAACAGTACTTCTACTTGAAAGTACCTCTGAATCCCTGAGCACCTGGTTAAAATACAGGTTCCATGAAGTTGGTCTAGGGTGGAACCAAAGAATTTGCATATCTAACAAGTTTCCAGGTGATGGCCCCTGCTGCCTGAACATGTTTTTAGTAATATATATAAAAGAATAAAATACAAGACAAAACCTCCATGGTTTAGTACCTGTGTTGGCTATTCACGTTCTGGTTCTGGGCTATGTCCCTATGCTCAATTTTTTGTTTAACATATATCAGTTTATCCTTTACTTCAAGGGCCACCACAAGGCTACAGTGATATCCTATGCTGAAGTGTTTCAAAGAATAGCAATATCATGACAACTATTAAAAATATAACAGGGATGGGGCTGGGGGGTGGCGCTGGAGGTAAGGTACCTGCCTGCCTTGCCTGCGCTAGCCTAGGACAGACCGCAGTTCGATCCCCCGGTTCCCATATGGTCCCCCAAGCCAGGAGCAACTTCTGAGCGCATAGCCAGGAGTAACCCCTGAGAGTCACTGGGTGTGGCCCAAAAACCACACACAAAAAAAGAAATATATATATATATATACATATATATATTTCTTTATATATATATTTCTTTTTTTGTGTGTTATATATATGTGTGTATATATAGATATAGATATATATATATATATAACAGGGGGAAAATATAACAGGGGGAAGAGAAATAGTATATGTGTTAAGGCACTAGCCTTGCACTATGACTGACCCAGTTCAATCCCCAGCATGATATATGGTCCCACCAACTACCGATAAGGAGTGATCCTTGCCTATGGAGCCTGGAGTGCGCTCTCAACATAACTAGGTATTTTCCAAACTCCTCTCCTCAAATATAAGATAACAGATAATGTAACAGATAAATGTTCTTATGAAGGACATGATTCTGCCA
>PVKC010017678.1:0-20090 GCA_004027635.1 Crocidura indochinensis | reverse complement strand
TTGAGAATATTTTTCATTCAGCAATTGGAATACGTCATTCCACTCTTCTTGCCTGGATTATTTCAAATAAGAGATCTGGTTTGATTCTTATTTTCTTTCTTTTATACTTAAGATTTTCTTCTTCCTTACTGCTTTAGAAAGTGGATTATTTTATATCTTGGTGTTGTTCTGTGAGAGTCTATTTTGTTTGACACTCTTTATGCCTCTTGCAATTGTACAGCAGTTTCTCTCTATAGAGTGGACAAATTCTCTATTATCTCTCTCACTACTTGTTGTTCTTTTCCTTTTTCCTCCCCTTCTGATATTCCTACAATTTGGAGGTTATTTTCTAAATTCTGTGCTATTATCTCTCTCACTACTTGTTCTTCCTCTTCCCCCCCTTCTTTTATCTAATTTGGAGATTATATCTTTTGTCTGTGCTCATTAAATATCTTACATTTTCTTCCATTGTTTTGTTTCTCCTTTCTCTATTGAATGGAAGAGATTTAATCAAGGTGACCTAGCTCCATCATAACAAGTTGATATACAGCTTTAACAAAACAATTAAATCAATTTCTTTCAAGGGCCATTCCACCCCCAAATTAAGACCACTAAGTTTTGCACATGTTTTGAGAGTTTTTCTAAAGTGTGGTAGTCACTTGAGAAAGCTTTCTTGAAAATTGTCAGCATGGAATCTAAGAATATAAGATGTTCAGATGTTCTCTCCTCCTCCACCATGTTTCTCTTTCTAGTTAGAACACTAAATACTTTCAACACTAAACAGATAGAGGACAAAGGAGTTCCCTCAAGAGGAGACCTCTCATGAGCCGGGCAGCTCTTTAGTACAGACAGCAAGAGCAGAGTCTCAAATGGAAAGACATCAAGCAAGAAGAGAGCCAAGGACCTAGCATGTCTTTTGCCCCTGCACTTTCATACACATTGTATCTTTGTTTATGACAGTTTGTCTACAGCTTGACTAGGTTGGAGTTCTAGTAATAGTGGCAATCTTTTTTGGTCAGAATTTAGAGAGATGCAAAGCTTTCAATTAATGTCTTAATTATTTTATATTGCTTAATCTTTGATACATGTGCTAAATCAGAAACCTAAAAAAGATAATTTTTTAATTTAAAAGTATGGTGAATTTAGTTAGCCATAGTGGCTCAGATTTGTGGTTTGCAGCTAACAACTAATCCAGCATCAACCTAAATCATATGTCTTACCAGGATTCTCAGACTAGACCACTTGGATTTCTTGAGGCTGCCTAAGCATAGAGTTGCAAAATCAAAGCTGAGCACATGAGAATTAGGCTAATTGTTCATTCACTCATACATCAAACAGAGGTTATAACAAATTTCTCCCCTGATTCTTCCTCCCTTGAATGAATCCAGTGTGATTCCAAAATCCAGTGGGAACTTTCAGAATTTTACATAAGTTGAGGCTTTCACCCACCCATCTTGGGAGATCTTGCTCTCACATGTGAAATAAAGCATTATCAGTTGATACCCTTTGGCCTTTTGAATACCCTTGAGAGAGGACAATCTTCATTGTCCAGTTCCAATGGGACAAAACCTAACTATCTAGACTACCCTTATAAAACTGGTGGGGATCATCATAGAAATACCCTTCTGGATTTAACACCCTTCTGGAAAATCTGATAGATTTGATGGGATCTCTCTCCACTTTACTTTGATGAGTTTATTCCTTGCCTTAGGGTCTTACCATTCCAGACATTTCAACTAGTTGCCACAATGAGTATGTTCTAAGTCTTTTCTGAGCTGAATGAAGAAGTTAGTCATTTGGGAAGAATTAAATAATCCTAAAAAGGTACCCATAATGAAGTGTGTAGACACTGCCTCTTTCACTCTGGATTGGCTCTTCCCCAAGGTCCCACTTCAGTACATGTGGTATATCAGATCTTTCTGGGATCTACAAAATTGTTGTGGAAATTCCCAACTAAAACCAGTAAAAATCAATCATTGAGAATTTGTAAAACAGTGATTTACTATGCTAGTGACCCCGAAAGAGTTTGTGCTCTAAAAGAACTGGGCTTCAAATGAAGGCAAAATCTGTCTTATATGGGCTGGGCGGTGGCACTGGAGGGAAGGTGCCTGCGCTAACCTAGGACGGACCGCTGTTTGATCCCCTGGTTCCCCATATGGTCCCCCGTGCCTGCCAGGAGCGACTTCTGAGCGAATAGCCAGAGGTAACCCCTGAGCGTCACCGGGTGTGGCCCAAAAACCAAAAAAAAAAAAATCTGTCTTATAGAATATCTGATGGGGGTTGTGAGATTTGCAGTAAGGAGAATACAGAAGCAGAAATGTAAAAGCAAACTATTTTACAAAGCAGCATGTGACCTCAAACATGAGCGTGTTTTGCATGTGTTCCCAGTTTTCAAAAATTACAAAGTGGGACTGAACATCTTGAGGACATCCTTAATAGACTTCATGATCATGTTATGTCCCCAGATTCAGCTGCTCCTTTGTAGATCTTACTCTCTTGTGTTAGCCTGCCTGAAGTTAAACTGTTTGGATTATGAACAGGGTAATTATTTCCTCTTCAATGTTGGCATTAAACACATGAGTAGGGCTGGAAAGATAGTAAGTGGGTAGGGCTCTAGCTGCATGCAGGTGATCCATGTTCAATCCTTGACATCCCACATAAACATCTCAGAATACTGCTAGGAGGGGCCTGGGAGATAGCATGGAGGTAAGGCTTTTACCTTTCATGCAAAAGGTCATCGGTTCGAATCCCGGTGCCCCATATCGTCCCCCGTGCCTGCCAGGAGCAATTTCTGAGCATGGAGCCAGGAGTAACCTCTGAGCATCAGTGGGTGTGAGTAAAAACTAAAAAGTAAACTAAAATAAATAAAATAAAAAATCCAATAAAGTAGCATTATAAATTCTAGTATCTCAATAAAAATAGTTTCAAAAAAGAAAATGAAGAGGCCAGAGCAATAGAACCGTGTATTGCACATGGCCGATCAAGGATGGACCTTGGTTTGACCCCTGGTGTCCTACATGGTGCCCAAGCCAGGAGCAATTTCTGAGCTCATAGCCAGGAGTAATCCCTGAGCATCACCAGGTGTGGCCCAAAAAGAAAAGAAAAGAAAAGAAAAGGAAAGAAAAGGAAAGGAAAGAAAAGAGAAGAAAAGAAAGGAGAAGAAAAGAAAAGAAAGGAGAAGAAAAGAAAATGAAGAAGCATTGAAGATAGAGAAATATAGATATTTTGTTATCTACTGTGAAAAAATAGGTCCACACATCTGAGTTAGTGGGAATATGGTCTATAAAAAGGGGCATGAGGGTCCTTTGGGAGGGATATGGTGTCATTGGTGAAGGGGTTGGTGTTGGTGCATAGGAAACCATCACTACAGAATTCTATATCACAGGACCTCGATCAATAAAAAACGTTATGAAAGAAAGTTGGTTATTGTTAAATAATATCTCATAGATGACATATTATAAAACACTCATGCTTGCATTTATAAAAACATAGAAAAATGAAAGCATAATACCCTAAAAATTTGTATGGTGGAGTTACCTTTCTGGGATTTTTGTGCAGTGAAATTAGGCCTCACATTCCTTCCCACCCATTTATTTCATGGTAGTCAGAATTTACATTCTTTGCCCTTGACTCTGAGAGTGGGTGTTTATACTGTTCCTTAAATAGTATTTTAAAGATTATATCATGTTTTGGAAATGTTGTATTTTTTCTAATAAAAAATTTTAAGACCTAAAATACTTAGCTTTTTCTAATAAGCAAATTAATAGCAAATAATTGTACATAATTATTCTAACCATGAGTCTGATGATACCAATTAGGATAGATAGAGCATAGTTCTCATTTCAACTGTTTTAATGTAACTAGGTTATTAAAATAAGCTATAGCTGTGGCTGAAGAAATCAATGCAGAGAACAGAAACAGGCAGAGAATAACCTTTTATTTAGAGGGTATGAAGCCTGTGATTTTAGATGCAGTTTTTGACAAATGAAGTCTTAAAAAAGAAAAGAAAAGAAAATCCCTAAAGAATTGGCCACCTGAATGTTTTCAAAAACTGAATGCTAAATTAGAAGTGCGATTTTGATTATAATGAAATCTTTTGTATATTGTTTTATAGATTCCTAATTTATTACTCAATCTAATTATATTTTGAGAGACTTTTTTTACAAGTATAGGAAATGCTGCTAGTAATAATTTTTATTAGTAAAAATCACATCCTATATTTTATTTGACATTTCTTTTTGTACTGTTGGGGTGTTTCACCTCTTTTCCCCTTCATCTCTCAAACCGACAATGAGAGCCTCTAGAAGGACTTTGCCCATTTTCGGAGTATTTGATTTTTACCCCAGTTTACTACTTTTCTTCAAACAAAACCGCATAAGTTGACCTATCTAGTCCCACCTCCCAGTTAGAGGGGGAAATAAGGGAAGTACCAAGATTAAACAGGTGTAAGACCACTAAGTAGTAAGCTAGGCACGGAGGGGATCACATATTCTAGCAGCCCCAGGGGTGAGGGAGGAGGATAAGGGAGGTAGGACAGGATTGGAGGTGTAGGGAGGACAAACCGGTGATGGGAATCCCCCTGATTTTATGTTAATATGTACCAAAAATATTATTGTCAACAATATGTAAGCCAGTATGATCAAAATAAAATTATATCAAAAATCACGTCCTAAAGTACCTGTTTGCCTTTTATGACAAAATAGAACAAAAAGACAAAAATGCTTCTATTGCTCTTTATTATTCTATTGTTCTTTTCTTCCATTATTTTGCTCTAATAGTTTGACAAAGTTTTATGGTGAGCATGCATTTTCCATATCAACTACAGTTTTCAACTCTGGAGACTTTAATTCCCTAAAGCCCAGTGTTGGGTTAAATATAAATCTCTCTCACTTTAAATAACTAGGCTGTTGATGTTTACTTTTTATGAGGCAATTACTGAAGTCTACTAAATAAACTCAGTGACTAAGATTATTTATAAGAAATGAAATCAAGGCTAAAAAGCTAAAAGATTATTTTAGTCTAGGAGATGATAATTTACAATTTCCAGGAATACACCCTCAGGTGAACACTGAAGTGCTGAACTGGCATCTCTCTACTTTTCTATCTTTCTCCAAGATCTCTCTTAATTCAGTCTGTATTTTGGAGACATCTCTTACAATACTGAAAATATGTTTCATTTTCTCAACAAATGGCTTACTTTTCAAACTTTTTGAACTTAGTAACTTTGAATTCATTATACAGAATTCAATATTCAAAAGGACTTCTTCCTCCTCTGCTATAAAAGCAGAGGAAAAATATTGATTTTAACCCAGGATTTAGAATCAATTAAAAACTATGATCAGGTGAAAGGGCAGTAGAGATAATACAGTTGATACAGTCCTTACCTTGCACATAGCTGACCTGCATTCAATCCCCAGTATTTTGTATTGTCTTCTGAGACTTCTAGCAATAATTCCTAATTACAGAGCCAAAAAAGCCCACTGGTAACCTCCACTATTGCAGTGAGCACCCCCACCCAAAGAAATTCTCATAGAACCAGAGAAATAGAACAAGAGTTCAGTTGTACATAGGCAACCTATAGGATCTTTGGCACCCTGTATGGTTGCCTGAATAATGCCAGGAATGATCCCTGAGCAAAGAGCCTGTGAACAACTTCAGGTGTGGCTCAAAATCAGAAATAAAACAGAAACTAAAAAAATCCTCATTAAAGAAAATGAAATAATCGTCTCTGCTGGTTCCATCATGATAATATCAATATTTCCACCACATTAATAGACTATGTTTGGGAATGTTCAGATATAAAAAGAGTGTTACATGGGAGCACACACAATTCTATTTGAAATCACTAGGACGGTGCTTTAGATAGAGAGGAAAGTATCTGCCTGCATAGTTACAATGAGATTTGCACAGGAGATTCAATCTTGGGTATACATAATCTCTTAACTTAAAAGCTATAATTTATATTTATTTGGGGAAGAATAAAAGCATTCTTTGTTGTTGACTCATGGCATTGGGGAAGGGATTCCTTACAGTTCATAAGATGTTACATTGGAACTCTGTAAAATGAGCAACTCTTTCTTATGATATGGATCATTTTCCTGGTCAACTTGTTCATTTAAGGATTTCTTACACAGTCCTTTAGTTCATCAATTCTTTCTTCAGTAAATGCAGAGATGAGGAGAATATGTTGGAGTTCCAGAATCCTTTCAGGAATCAAATTTTCATCAAAGAAATGCTGGATATAAGATTCTGGAGTTGTCTTACTAGTATATGGAATTTATCTTGAGCATCTGGCAAGTCCATTTTATTAACTGTCAATAGTGCAGGTTTTTTTTTTTTTTTGAAGCTTCACTTTTTAAAACTCTACTCCCTTCTAAAGAATACTATGACTTCAAATGCAATTCTGTACTGAGTGTAAGAAAAAGCTAAAAACATGAAATATCAACAGCAAAAGTAATTGTCTAGTTCTTTCTATATTCTTGAGGAATCATTCTTTTTTATATGTGCACATTCTATTAATCCATGAAAGTCAGCTACTGATACCTGTTTGAAATGATTATACTCTTTTCAAGTTCAGGTTTTAATGTAAATGTGTAATATGCAATTGCAGGTTTTACATGACAAATCTGACATAATTAAGATTGTCCAGTATTTAGGGAATCCCACAAGACCTATATCAGCGATCAGTTTTAGATCAAGACAAACTATTTGTTTCTGGCCTTTTAATGGTAATAAAATGTATAAGCAGTTTATCACCAAACCCTCCTTCATTCACGAAAATTCTGACTTTTTCTTTATTGCATTTTTCTATAATTTTACTAGTTTCATTTGTCACTGAATTAGACACTAAATGGTACAGAAATTTCACAGTCTTTTGCTTTGGAGTCTTCCAGTGCCTGTGCCTCCTGCTTAATTAAAAGCAGTTATTTATTTAACAATCAAGGATTTTTGGAGCCAGAGAAATAGCATAACATTTGCCTTGCACTCAGCAGACCCAGGACAAACCTGGGTTTGATTCCATATGGCCCCAGAGTCAAGAGCAACTTCTTTCTTTTTTTAATATATAAACTATTTAAGCACCATGATTACAAACATGATTGTAGTTCATTTTCAGTCATAAACAGAACACCCCTCTTTACTAGTGCAACATTCCAAGCAGCAATGTTCCCCTCCCTCCTTCTCATCCTCTGCCTGTATTCAAGACAGGCATTTTACTACAGTTACATTTTTTTAAAGTTTAGTAAGCTGGTTTTTTTCCCTTTCTTAAAGGATAAGTGTTTAAAAGATACAGTAGTAACTGTGAGAGTGGCAATCGCTGTTGTTTGCATAAGCCTAGCAAAATATGGGGGAAATGGGGAAAAAAAGCCTTCACCTAAATACAAGGAGACCTCACCCCTAAAGTTTTCCTGCATAGGACCGACTCTGAGCTCTAGGCATACCAGGCTGCACAACCCCTGAGTCATTCTCTGTGATCCCGGTGAAACTTTTTCACACATTAGCTGTTGTTGGTGTCAGGTTCCTAAAGTTAAAGATTCTGGTTTCTGTGCACTTCCCTCATCGATGTTAGGCGGATGTGGATCATCCTCTAGGTTCACCTCACCATTAGATGTGGAGAGACCTGCCCTGCAAGCAGGTTGTTGCTGTTGCTAAGTCGTCTAGGTGTTAAGAGGGCACTCTTTGGAGTAAGTCAATGCCAGAGCAGTGGTAGGGTCTTCCCTGATAGAGGTTTGCTTCCTGTAATGTTATAGACAATTGTGGTTGTTTCCATAGACGGTATCCATGGTTCAGGGATGTATGGGCAATGCCCATTCTTCTGAGGCCTGAGCCAAGTCATTATGGCAATGTTAGGGGTATAAGGCCTAACTGCATTATAAAATTTGTGTTTCTATCTCTATTAGATAAGAACTTGTTTGCATATGCAATATTTTCCCATTTTAATGTGCATATATAAAAGAGGAACAATGCCACAAGGCATTATTGGTTCATCTGGGAGCTGAGGGAACAAGTCTAACATTCCCCGTGACTTGGTTTTAACATGAATTCTAGACAGAGACTTTTCTACTAGAATTCTTTATTGAACAGATCACAAAAGGGGGGAGGAAGACAGTGGGCAAAATTGTCACTATATAAGAGGATATTCAAAAGAGTTATAGATGTTAAGGGAATAGATCTATGACATACAAAGGAAATACAGCTTTTATGTCTTTATAAATAGTTAGGGGAGTGTTGAATCTGGGACACCACTATGCTTTGTGAGTTGGCCATCTGGAGGCTGCAAAATGACTCCCAGCAGTCACATATCAGGAAATGTCTTTGAGTTGGGGTTTCTCAGAAACCAAGTATGAAAGCAAGCACAGGCACACAGGAAGGTGAAGTTGAGAGTAGATTAATTGGAATGGAGCATTGGTTTCTTCTAGGCTGAGAGTCTGTTTTTTTTACTTTTTGAGCTGGTTGGCTACTGGCTTGAGTGAGGATAATGATCTGCTTCATGAGAAGCCAAGAACTGAGGGTAAAAATGGTTAAATGTGGGATAATAGGTGGTGGGGTGAGAGTAAAGGACTAGAAATGAGCCTGTAAGGTGCTGAGCCAATGGGGAAGGGAAAGCATATAACATAGACATTCTCTATATTGTAAACATAGATCAACTCTATGACAGTGATAGCGAACCTTTTTGAGTCTGAGTGCCTAAACTGCATAAAACCAAGGAATTTCCTCCAAGTGCCAGCACATCCTCCCAATGGCCAGTCTGGCCCTGTTGCCAGATGAGTGCAAAGCAGGCACCTCACACTGGCCTCCTACTGCACCACATATCTTAATTACTTGACCTTTCCGCACACCAGCTGCAAAGCCTTCACGTGCCACAGCTGGCACGCAATGCCATAGGTTCTCCATCACTTCCCTATGATATCCTATTAAGCAATCTATACTTTAGATATAGTTTTGACTATGGAAACTGGTGGGAAGGAAAGTTACCGGCGACTCCCCCAAGACAGCCCCTCTTGAGCAGGGTGGGGGTTGGGGAAACCCTATGGTCTCCTTTAAACTCCTCCCCAACACCCACCTCACTGACCCCCTGGGCAGGGGCCCAGGGATAGCCCCTGAGTATGAGAGGAAGGAGAGGGAAGGCTGTTGGGGAGCTGCAGTCTCCCCTAAGCTTGTGCAGGGTGGGAGTTGGGGAAAGTCTGGGGTTCCCTTCAAACTCCTCCCCAGCACTCACCTTGCTAGCCCCCTGGACTGGATTGTTCTGGAGTTCAGAAGGAAGGAGAGGGAAGGCTTTGGTGGAGCCCCGCAGCCTCCCCTAAGCTTGGCAAAAGGGCTTAGGCCTGGAGCCTTGCTATTCCCCATACTGGCAAGGCTCCCCAAATTTAGTTACTTCTTGCTGTAACTCTTTTTTATATGAAAAACATTGACATCAGGCAGGCTGTGAGTTTTCCTAGGTTGAGATCCCATAAATGTTTGACTCATCATCAAATAATACCTTGCTTTCTTCAGCTTGAGTAATGTTCCATTAATTCCTGTGAGTTGTGAGAGAACAAAATAGATTTAAGCCTTAGGAGAGTGGCCAGGTAAACTTCTTGAACTAGAAGATATTCAAATCCAGGCTCCTGTAGTTCAAGCCTGTCATCTTGAATAAGTTCTTGCCCTGCTCAAATTGAAGTTAGCTTGTATGAGGTGATCCTACTGGTGCCTCTATAGAATTGTCCCAAGGAATGAATGGCAAATGCTTGACCTCCTACAAGCACTCTGGGAATGCTAATCATTGTAATTATTACTGTCTGTACCTGTTGTAGGTGGTAAGAATGCTGTTCCTGTCAACTCATAAGCTCCATCCCTGGTGGCCTATTTAATTCTGTCCTGAGTTTTTTACCACACCCTTTCTTGTGCCATCTTAGGAGTGCCTGAAAGCACATCAGAGTAATAAGAACAGAGATTTGGGTAGGAGGAAGGGATCTTTAAACAAATCTCTACTACATTTTATACAGATGAATGAATTTTTCCATATGTCACGGAGATAAGAGAACAAATGGGAATCATAGTACATATAAATGTTACATGATTGACATTTAAATCTTGGGTGCCACATTTGAGCTACTAATTCCATCTTAGTCCCTGTAGGATGTTCACACTTATATGACAAAATATACACACAGTGATCCTCAAACTATGGCCTGCGTGCCACATATTGTATTTGTTCCCGTTTTGTTTCTTCACAGCAAAATAAGATGTATGCAGTGTGCATAGGAATTTGTTCATAATATTTGTTTTTACTATAGTCTGGCCCTCAAATGGTCTGAGGGACAGTGAACTGGGTCCCTGTTTAAAAACTTTGAAGACCCCTGAATACACAATCAATAGCAGCACCAATTTTATTTCTTAGAATATAGTAGTTTCACAGATGTGCAAAAACATATTCTGAAATCTACTGGCACATAGTTTGTAATAGAAAAATGCTGCCACATAATACCCAACAGGTACACACACACATATATATATACTCATACAAACTAATTAAATAATAATTTTTATGATTTGATAACTTATAGTTGTTGGATACCATATTCTTACCCATAGAAAGGAACATTTCTCTAATTCTCTTCCAACTACTAGGTTCTAAATGAACAGTTGATTCACCTTCAATGAGCCTGTATGTGGGATATGAAGTCAGAGGAGAATGGTGGCCTCATTCTTTATATTGTGCTGCCAACTCATGTGTGTTTGCAGCAAGACTCAGCATTCCAGTGCCCTCTTAAGTGCCTTGTCATTATCTAGAGGCAGTGACAGCATAGTTTCTGGCCACTACTTTTAGGAGGGGAAACAGATAGTCGTGGGGCTAATGCAATGGAAACAGCATCAATTTGCTGATCTCTGGATTACAGTGGTGTGCCCTGGAAATAAGGATCTGTACCAGCTTGCTGGCTTCTGCTCCTCAAACCCTTCCTACAATTGTGTAAGTACTGTTTGCCCAACTTTAGAGTCCTCTCTATGTGAAATATTAATTATTTCTGTTTTCTACACTGAATACTGAGCAATAAAAATGCTACATGGATTACAAAAAGAATTAACGTTGGCGTGGTTCGTATTCTGGTTAGAACATTAGAGTAAAAAAATTAAAAAAGAGAATAGTATGTATGCATTCATGTAGAGAAATATAGTGTAGTTATCTATAAAGGCACACATCTATGTTTATGTGTATAAAAATTCAAGAAGAATAAAGAAAAATTGAAACTAGTATCTTCTGGGGAAACAAAATAAAGACTGAGATGGGACAATTAGCTTTTGTTTATATATTTCTTGAATTAGTTTTCTTCTCTCTATTTTCAAGAGATATATTATCTTTAATGAAAAAACTTTAAGTTATAAGAATATGGAGTTCCTATAATAATTTTCAAATAAAAATACATTAACCCAACAATATAACATTATAATTGTCCTTGCATAGTCCTTCTAGATCTTTATTGGTTAAAATTTGCACTAGCTGTATACATATAACTTTATAGTCTTGTTTTACTTATTATTGGAGGTTGATTTTTGCTGAATATGACAAACATTTGGAAATAAGTTATCATATAGCAAAGTTGTTAATGATTTTATTCTATAACATTTTACTAAAACTTAGACATTATTAACTATATTATATTGCTGTGTATTATTAAGAAATAATTGAATGGAAAAATCGCCCACTATAGAAATACAAACAACGCAGTCTTTTCCTAAAATTAATCTATAAGTCCCCAGTGGTAAAACAGTTTCTATCTAAACCCAATAGGATATTTTTGACTTATTGTCTGTTCTAGGCATGTATTGGGCAGCTTTTTATTACTTTGAAATGTCTTTGATCCAGTTCAAGGGATTTCAGTTTGCTTTGCTCTTCATGAAATTGGCAGGTGTATGATGGGACTCAATTCTCAGTCTCAGGGTTTCTTTGCATAATTGTGTAAAACTAGTCTTTCCTTCACAGACAAATGTTTGCTTTACCAATAATATCACATTTAAGCCTTCTTGCTGTTCTTCTTCCTTTGTGCTTGCACAGTAATTTTTATTTCCATGCTGAGCCATAATGTAACTTTAAGACATATTAAAATTTTAAGTTTTTAATTAAATTTCAAATTTGATAAAATAAATTAAAATTTAAAATTTAATTAAAATGTTAAGTTTTATTCTCCATTGTATAGGAAAAATATCCTTTTTCCCTATTTAATCACTTATATTTAAGAGAAAGAAATGCTGATAGTAAGCATTTTTTTATGGTTTTTGAGCCACATCCAGTAGCCCTCAGGGGTTACTATTGGCTATCTGCTCAGAAATAGCTCTTCGCAGGCACGAGGGACCATATGGGACGCCAGGATTCAAACCAACCACCTTAGGTCCTGGATTGGCTGTTTGCAAGGCAAGCACCGCTGTGCTATCTCTCTGGTCCTGAAGCATAGCATTCTTAACCTTCAGAATATTTCTCCTAAATTTTAATGTCATGTTAACTGCAGTTAAATTCAAATTGTGACATATCACATTATACCTAATTCAATTCATGTAACAACTTCATAAATAGCATTGGCCAAGTTTATGTGTGTAGTCAATGACAGCTCCAAAAATGTAAGATATGCTTGCTCTTCAAATCTGTGTTCTCACTTGAATATATATCTCATTTGTCAATATTCTTGCTTTTTCCACTCTGGAGAAGCCTGAGTTTGCTATCAAGCACATATTTCCTCTCTTGCTCTCTCTTCACATGTCTGTGATTAAGTTTCCATTGAAACTACCTTGTTTTAATGGTCCAAAGAATTAATATAGCTTGTAGGGTGTTTGCCTTGTACATGGCCAACTGGGTTCAATCATCAGCATCTCATATGCTTCCCTCAGCTTGCCAGAAGTGATCCTTGAACACGGAGCCTAGATAAACCCCTGAGTAAGCCCAGGAATAAATCCACATTGTTCGGTATGGTCAAGAAATAAACAAAAAGTTTACTGTCAACTGTAAGCTGCAAACCAATATCAGAGATGCTAAAGTATAAAAAGACATTTTTACTATAGGTGAAAGATAGTGGTCATTTGTTCCTTAAATAAACTTTAAGCCTACTATCCATCAGATAAGAAAACTGAGAAACAAATAGATTATTAAGGTGCACAGTTATTAAAATCCAAGTTTATTACAAATGCAATTTGGTTTCAGTGCTGAGGGTATTAACCATTAAGTTATGTAGTGTTCTTTTTCTAAAATGTATCTTTTATAGCTAATATTCATAATTATGGTTGTTTAATATTTCATTAAAAGGACAAATCAGAATTTAGTGAACCATTAACCAATTTTGAATAATTAGATTGTTTCTAATTTTCTATCATCTCATAATTATGCAATTAACATATAAATGCCTTACTTTTCTCAATTTATAGGGATATGTTTTGTGTAGCTTTTGTTGTCTTGCTTTGGGACCACACAATGATGCTCAAGGGACCAGGTGGTGCCTGCTATTCAGCACGTGTTTCCATACACAGAGCATGCATTCCAGTCCTTTGCAGCATCTTCTGAGAACTTATATTTTGTTTCTAACATAAAAACATGACTTATTTAGAAATTTGGGGAAAAATAGGATATATAAGCAGCACATAAAGCTTTTTAAGTGCTCCTCACCTAGGTTAGTGATTGCAAATATAATGGTTTTGTTTTAACTTTTCACACATTTTCAGAGTTAAAGTTCTAGTAGAAATACCTTTCAATGTTTTGCTTCATTCTTTTTGATTCTTTCTATGCAAGATCTTGCATACAGCAAGTACCTTACCACTTGTAATATCTCTCCAGGTTCATCCACTTAATTATTTTTAATGCTCAAATAGTATTTTTAATTTTTAATTTTTTATTGTGAGCAATATGAATTACAAGTCTTTCACAGTTATATTTAAGATACACAGTGAAAGAGAATTAGGGACATTCCCATCAACAGTGTTATCCTCCATTCACCTCTGTTCCCAGCATGCACCCCATACCTTCCCCTTTACACCCTGGACTTATAGTGTAACAAGTCCCTTTTGTATATAACTTGTTGTAAATTGGGTATCTTTATTCTGTAGTCATTGACTTTGGGTTTGGTGGTTAGGTCTGATCATTTTTTTATTTCCATTCAATGTTCATGCGACTGTTTGCTCCTGGTACCATCCACTTTTTTTTTCTTCCTCAATTTATGGGGCAAAACAAGATGATTCAAGTTCTGTGGTTCTGTTGAAAAAAGAATAAAAGGGGATGGCGAAGTGGCGCTTGAGGTAAGGTGTCTGTCTTGCAAGCGCTAGCCAAGGAAAGATGGCGGTTTGATCCCCCAGCGTCCCATATGGTCCCCCCAAGCCAGGGACAATTTCTGAGCGCTTAGCCATGAGTAACTCCTGAGCATCAAACAACTGTGGCCCAAAAAACCAATAAATAAATAAATAAATAAAAAGATTAAAAGAGAAAGCTGGTAGGAGTCTATCTAGGAGATATCAGTATCAATTTAAAGGAAAAAAGGAGAAGAAAAATAAAAAAGCAAACAAAAAATAGAGGCTGTGACAAAAAACATAACAGCAACAATAAACAACAGCTAAACTAACAGCAAGAAGAAAGAACAACAAAAAGAAAGGGTCTGGGGAAATAGGGCTTGTGTGGCAAGATTTTGTGTCTTTTTTGTTTGTTTTTTTTTGCATGGGCACAGTAAGTATTTCGAAAATTAGAAAACGAATTCCCTTGGTCTAAGAGACTCAGGTTTCTCCACCCTTGAAGCATACTGTCATGGGAATGACTACACGCTCTGGACATACTCATTATCAAACCCCAAGGACCTTTTATGGTGTCCTTTTATAAAACATTCTGCGCAGATGTGATTGACAACCACTTAATTAAAGTATATCAGTTTACTGGGGCTACTCTAACAAATTATCTCACATTGTAAACATTACAACAGCACAAGTTCTAGAAACAAGAAATCCAAAATCAAGCTGTGCATAGAGCCATGTTAGCTTTCCATGATTGATTAAAACATATTGCCTTCCTAGTATTCTAAGATTATAATAGTAAATGAAGAGAATAATAACCAGTTATGAATACTGATGCCTCATGACATTTTATTTATAAATCATACATAATTAAATCAAGGGAAGCTATTTATCTCTAGGTGGTAATCAACACATTTCATGTTGCTTTAAATTGGAGTGGAAAGATGGCCAAAGAGGATGTGACTCATTTTCAAGTTGGCAGGTCCCATGCTGTGTATACACCACTCCCCTAAATAAAACTATATTCAAAACTTTATATTCAAAACTCAGCAAGAGACAACATATATTTGGTGAATTGTTATTAATAAATTTACTTTATGAAGAGATTTATGATTCAACAATGTTGGATTTATGAGGTCTGCCTTTTTATATTCAGGATGGTTAGTTGGAATGTGGAACTAACATTTCAACACAATAAATTTGCTGGCAAAAAAAAATTTGCTGGTAAGGCAATACTGTATGGAAAGAGGAAAAATAAATTCAGACTGGGTTGAATGTGAATGCTGGCTCTGCCTACTTTATTTCCTGTAATACTAGGTAATTTTTTTTTTTTTTTGGTTTTTGGGTCACACCCGGCAGTGCTCAGGGGTTACTCCTGGCTCCATGCTCAGAAATTGCTCCTGGCAGGCACGGGGGACCATATGGGGCACCGGGATTCGAACCGATGACCTTTTGCATGAAAGGTAAACGCCTTACCTCCATGCTATCTCCCGGGCCCCAATACTAGGTAATTTAGCCCACTTTAGAAAGTGTCTTTTTGTGAAAACTATCTTTACGAAGATTTAGTCATCAGAGCAACCCCTGAGAAACCGTGTTCATTGCTTGAAGGCCATTGAGCATTAGTAGGTATCATATCTTGCCTTATGCTAATATTATTTGATTTTATCAGCTATGTCAAACCCTGAAACTCTTGATGAAAATTTCTTTAGGAGTCATATTTACCCCTTCTCCTCACTGTGAAGCAGACTTCCTGCAGTGAGCCATAACTGTGGAGTCTTCATTTAAAGGCACTAAACCAGAGAGACACCCATCTCCTAAGGATGGGGAGCCAGCCACTGCCTCTGCACATTCAGAATTGAAAACAGCATAAACAGAAATACCCGCTTGCCCCAAGCTCTGAGTCAGGTGGACAAGTCAATACAGGCAATCCAAGTCCTGGGCATTGTAAAATAATTCATTGTCTAGAATAGTTACAGATTTATCAACAAAAATGACATCAAAGAAGATGTCTTTGTTCACTGAACAGCTATTAAGAGAAACAATCCCAGGAAGCTTCTGTGTAGCGTTGGAGATGGGAAGACTGAGTTTGATGTTGTGAAAGGAGAGAGGAGTCTAATGTATCTGAACTGATGGAATGCCAGTGAAAGGTAGCCGAAATGCTCCCAATTGACATAGGTTCTGCCAATTCATCACCCAGCCTCTCTCAGCTGACCCACTGCCCATGTAGCAGAGATTCTCTAAGGCAGTACAGAAATATCGGTAATGAAGTGGAGAGAGCTGAAGACTCCGAGCAGCTTCCCACACACCAATATCCACTGCCATTCTTCTACCAAAAGCAAGGACCTCGGCCACTCAACCTGCAGCAGCTTATCGAGGTTACCAATGGGGTAGATGCCAAAGAGCCAGTCCCATTGGAGGAGGACTAACAGGAAGGAAATGAGCATGTCCTCCCCACCCAGATATCAGCCCAGGTACCAAAGCCCTTTCCCTCCCAGGCGATCTCAGTAGCCTACCACAGAATGGGAGATAGATAACCCAAACCCATATATAGCCCAACTGAGGAGAAGCTGCTTTCAGAACCTCTTGCACCTCCAAAAAATAATTTTCTTCTAGGATGATATCTTGACCCTATTTGCATCAGTCACTATATAGCTGAATAAACCTGTATAAATCTTAATATTCTTTTGTTCTATGCTCCAATGCAAACAAATAATTATGCTTCCAACTCTAGTGGTTTAGTAATAGTTTGCATAGTTCTAGAGAAATGCATAATGTTGTTAGATTTTTTTAATGCCTCCCAGCTATTCAAGAGAATGTTTCCCAATTGCTGTGATTCTCAACTTATTCTCACATTATGTCTGCAAAAAATGTTCTACTATCTTATCCATAGAAGTCTATGGAAAGGGAACTTGGATACTATAGACTATTATTACAGTGTTCATTATAAGTGTAGCCCCATCCCTCCATTCTTCCTGTTTAGCCTTACCTACAGGAAAGACCTGCCCATTTCTGGGCAGGGTCTTCGGTAGGTAACAAAAAGGTTTGGCCTCAGGGGCAAAGGGAGATTTGCATAGATGGAAAATGGAGAAGGAAGCAGGAGGATATCTCTAAGGGACAAGGTACAATGCAGGGCTGAATAGGAATCCAGGAAAAAAAGGTTATGAGAGAAGCCACACATGTTGGCGAGGGCATGAATAAAGCTGATATTTCCTGATGCCTGCCTCTGAGCGGATTTTCTCCTCGGGGACACTCTGAACCGGTAGACCCGCCACTGAAGAGAGTTGCAGAAACACGTGCCCTGGACTGGAGGAGAAAGGCCTCTATCTGCATCCACCACTATCCAAGCCCATTGAAAGGTCAATAATGCAACAATAAGAATGTTGCAGCAAACTTCTTTTCAAACTGTATTATATATCTGCCAAAATGTTTAATAATTTTTAGAGAAGTTTATGGAATAAGAACATAGATGCTCTAGGCTCATGCTACAGTGCTCAATATAAGAATGTTTAAAACCTTATTTTCAAATTAAGTAATATGAAGAAAGGTTCTAACGTTTATTTTCAAAGAAGTCTACAAAAAATTTTGTGATATGTATAAAACAAGCATATGGCAAAAGCTGATTTTTTTTTTTTTTTGAGAATGATGAATGGACAATCTCACCCATGAGACTTTTTACACTCAAGTCTACTCTCATCGGCAGTGATTCTTAGGAATAAAATAATTTTCTCTCCACCTTCTTTACTGCTAATGGATTTTTTTCTTTTTATTTCCCCAACTTCTACTGTGCCTATGCAAATTAACAGTCACTCCGGGTTTAATTTTACAGCTGGTGGCAACAGAACAAAACTTACGTAGCCCTTCTCAATTTTTTTTTAACAGAAAGGGCAATTGTTACATCATACCTGCTTTTACCCAAAACAAAGGTGACCCCCGACTTCCTCTTTCTTTTAACTGAGCCTTTTGACCACCTGGATCTCACTCTACCCTCCCACTCTCAGTTGAATTTGTACTGGCAAAATAAAGAGGTCATTTTGGCAGGCCCCGAGAGACCACAAAGCAAGGTCATTGACTCCATAATTCTCTGCTGACTGAATTCTTTGTGGCTATCCTGTTTCAGACCTGGGATTTGAAATATGGCAGTTGGGGTGATTTTTACACTACTTAAAGGAAAATAGCTTTCCTACGAATAATTATTCTTTGTACAATATGAAATCTGGCACATTATGGCTAGAGCAGGCCCTCTTGCTAAGTAAACAGTGGTAGAATTTCTGGTGAATCTAGCCAGGTGCTATTTTCATGGCCCAGCAGCATTTAGGGAAAGTTCCTTGCATATGTAAGAACCTGCGGAAGTAGTTATTTTAAGGTATTTGCATTTCTGTCATATTTCTCTAGTATTATCTATGTGTGATTTTGATTTATTACATAGAAAAGGAAAGCATATTAAACTTATAATTAACCTTTTCTCTTGACATGTAATTAGCTAGGATGTATGAGATGCTGAAGGCTGCAGTGTCTGAGAAAGTAAGCATAAATGTAGTAGTTTTGTTCTACTGAGCTTGGAATAATACAATCATTTGTTTTCACTGAGACATTATGTAACATATATATATATATATATATATATATACACATATATATTTTTTAAAGTGGCTAATGATTTTCTCTGCAACTTAGATTAATTATTCCAACCCCAAAGTGGAACAGATCTGATCTAAATCTTCTCCACAAAAATTGAGGATCAGATAAGGTACTTGTCTTTCACATAGCTGAGCTGGATTTAGTCTCTGATACCTTGAGCCCAGCCAGGACTGATTCCTGAGTGCAGTCATAGTAAGCTCTAAGTCCTGATGGGTATGGCTGCCAAATACACAATAAAATAATTTATAAATTTATTCATGTTCTGCTATAATAATTCAAATTTATACAGTCTATAAAGTAGCACTCATGATCAAAGACTCTCAAACATTCTTGAGCAGTCTACTGTTCTTTTTTTTTTCTTTTCTTTTCTCTTTTTGACCACACACTGTGATGCTCAGGGGTTACTCCTGGCTATGCGCTCAGAAATTGCTCTGGCTTAGGAGACCACATGGGATGCCATGTGGTCAAACCATGGTCCATCAGCCGCGTGCAAGACAAAGGTCCTACTGCTGTGCTATCACTCTGGTCCCTACTGTTCTTTTTTTTTAGGAAAATAAAATATTCTGCATCCCCTTAAAAATTGACTTTTCTTTAGCATACAAATGGAAAGCAATTATCAGTTGCTCCCAAAGTTACTATTGCCTCCCCCCCCCCCCCGACATGTTCTAGAGTTCCATAGTGGGTAGTATGGGAATTTGATGGGAAAGTAATGGTGTTATAAATGATCACTTTTATACTCTGTAATTATATTGACACCATTATTAATTATATTTTATGATTATAAATTTTATATAATTATATAATTCATTGTAGTTATTAAACTATAGCTATAATTAAGTTTTATAATTGTAATTTAAAATTATAACTTGTTTTACAATAAGTTACTAGCAGGTTTTACCAGCAAACTTATGCACATATAAGATTAAAATTCATTTTTAAGTTTTATTGTTCATTGTTTAGGAAAAAATATCCTTTCCCCTGTTTGATAAATGATATTTAAGAGAAAAATGCTAATAGCAAGGAACTATCATGAACTATCTAATATTTTGCTTATTTAGAATGTAATTGACCTTCTAAAATGAAGATAATATTCTTCAACTTCAGGATATTTCTCCTGACTTTTAAAAGTGGTTCTTTTGAAGTCAGAGCATCCTAACCAGAGGCCATGTCGCTCTCTGTGAGCTCCAAGATATTCCAAGCACCCAGGTGTCTGTGTGTGTTGGGTGGGGGGGGGGGGG
>PVKC010017677.1:0-12337 GCA_004027635.1 Crocidura indochinensis | reverse complement strand
GATCGATCTGAAAAGACCACAAATATAGAAATCAGAAAATTCCAAACTGAAAAATGCAGTAGAGAAAATGAAAAGTTCTATCGAAAGCCTCTCCATTAGAGTAACAGCAGCTGAAGACAGAATTAGTGAACTGGAAGATGAAATGCATAATAATACAGCAGAATACAGCAGAATACAGCAGAAGAGACTGGAAAAGAACTGTGGGGAGAGAGGCTGGGAAATAAGGAGGTTTCTCCAAGCTGACCTTGAATACAAAAGGAAGTCTCTGTTTAAAGACTTGTGTCCCTGCTGTTTTGCGTGCAGGAGAAAGTCTCCAGGTCAAACAACCTGTCTAGGCTGATAGTGCCACAGCATTGCAACTGCTATCTTTACATGTTTCCTGATTTATTTACTGATGCCATAGGCATTGTAACTGCTATCTGCATACCATCCAAATCAGTGATGCCATTGTCTTGTCACTTGTCACTGTTGTCTCTGCATACCATCTTGTTGCTGTAATGTCTACACTGTATTACTCACTATCCCCCCCCCCCAAAGTTTACCCTTAAAAGCTTTGTTCCTACCTTCAATAAACTAAGTCCATTGCTCTGACAATACTTCCCTGTGTGTGGTCTGTGGCTCACAGTCTTCCCTCTCCCCCCCCCCCCACCCAGTTCAGCCTGGAGGCCAGAGGCTAAAATAGACCCTTACCCACCCTTGCATCAGCCTCCTCGGAGGACCTGGCTCCAAAACCCTACAAAGGACCTCAAAGCAAATGATCAGACAACAAAAAAACACTCAAAGATTTTGAACAAATGAAAATGGTAATGTTCAATAAATTAAACAGAAACAATATAAGAATCATTGGAATCCCAGAAACCCAGAAAGAAAATCCCAGTCAAGAACACCATTACAGAGAAACTCCCAGAGATAACAACTGAATGCAACCAAATCCTGCATGCCCCAAGGGTACCAGCTAAAAGAGACCCAAAGAAAAGCACACCAAAATACATCCAAATCACAATGACAAATCCCACAGATAGAATACTGAAAGCAAGATCCAAAAGGGAAATTACATTCAATGGAGCATCCTTAAGATTTACAACAGACATGTCACAAGAAACTTTCAAGGACAGAGGACAGAAGACAGTGGTGGGAGATTGTGACAAGATTGAATGAAATGGATGTTTCACCTAGAACACTGAACCCAGCGCATATCATGTTCAAGTTTGAAAGAAGGAAACATAGCTTCATGAATAAGCAATAGCTCAGAAACTTTACAGATGCAAAACCAGAAAGGTCTACTTTAAGACAAGACAGACCAGAAGACACACTAAACTTATACACAAAAATGACATTAAATCCCATGACATTCATCTCCCTCAATGAGAGAAAAATTTATAGCTTTGTAAGCTCACATCAGGAAGGAAGAAGGGGCATACCTGAGTAGCTTAAAGACACAGCTTAAAAAATTAGAAAATGATCAACAACAAGAACCAAAAATAGGGAGACAGAAGGAAATAACAAAGCTTAGAGCAGAAATCAATGAAGTGGAAACTCAAAAAACAATCCTAAAGATAAACAAAAACAGAAGTTGGCACTTTGAAAAAATAAACAAGATTTTGGCAAAACACACAAAAAAAGAGAGAGAGGAAAACGTGAGAACTTGTATTAGAAATGAAAAGGGGGAGATCCCTACAGATATTGCAGAGATTCAAAGGGTAATCAAGGACTACTTTGAGAAACTATGCCACTAAACATGAGAACCTAGAAGAGGTGGATAAATTCTTGGACTCATAATATTCCATGGTTGAATAGGGAGGATGTAGCATATCTAAACACCCCCATCACTATTAAAGAAATTAAGATGTCTAAAACAAAAGCCCAGGCCGTTGGATTTATTAATGAATTCTTTCAAACCTGTCAAGAACGACTACCAATCCTAGCCAAGCTCTTTCATGAAATTAAAAAAAAAATGGGAACACTTCCAAGTAGCTTTTATGAAGCCAACATCACCTTGATACCAAAACCAGATAGAAATGCTACCAAAAAAAGAAAATTACAGACCAATATCCCTGATGAACACAGATGCGAAGATCCTCAACAAAAATCTTGGAAAACAGGATCCAATGCCTCATCAAAAATATCATTCACTACGATCAAGTAGGTTTCATCCCAGGAATGCAAGGATGGTTTAACATCCATAAATCTATCAACATAATACACAACATCAACAAGAAAAATAAAAATCGCATGATCATATCAAAAGATGCAGAGAAAGCATTTGATAAGGTTCAACATCCATTCTTGATAATAAAAAAAAAACCCTAAGCAAGATGAGAATGAAAAGAACCTTTCTCAATCTATTTAAGGTCACCTACCACAAGCCAATGGCAAATATTATCCTGCATGGAGAAAAACTAAAAGCCTTCCCTCTAAATTCTGGTACAAGACAAGGCTGTCCTCTCTCACCACTCCTCTTCAACTTAGTACTGGAAGCACCTGCTATAGCAATTAGACAAGAAAAAGATATCAAGGGAATTCAGATAGGAAAGAAAGAAGTCAAGCTCTCACTGTTTGCAGATGATATAATTCTCTACTTAGAAAACCCTAAAGAATCTACCAAAAAGCTTCTAGAAGCAATAGATTCATATAGCAATGTGGCAGGCTACAAAATTAGCACACAAAAATCAATGACCTTTTTTTATACACCAATAATAATAGGGAGGAAATGGACATTAAGAAAACAACCCCATTCACATTAGTGTCATACAAACTCAAATATCTTGGAGTCAACTTGACTAAAGACGTGAAGGACCTATACAAAGAAAACTATAAAACCCTGCTCCAAGAAATAAGAGAGGACATGCGAAAATGGAAACACATACCCTGCTCATGGAATGGCAGGATTAATATCATTAAAATGGCAATACTCCCCAAAGTCTGGTACAGATTTAATGTGATTCCTCTAATGATAATCTTGACATTCTTCAAAGAAGTGAATCAAACACTTCTGAAATTCATTTGGAACAATAAACACCCTCGAATAGTTAACACAACCCTTGGGAAAAGGATTATGGGAGGCATTACTTACCCTAACTTTAAATTGTATCACAAAGCAATAGCTATCAAAATAACATGGTATTGGAATAAAGATAGACCATTGGGTCAAGTGGAATAAGCTTGAGTACTCAGAGAAAGTTTTCCAAACATACAATCTCCTAATTTTTGATAAAAAATAAAGCTGCAAGAAATGTTCCTAAATGGAACAAGGAAAGACTTTTCAACAAGTGGTGTTGGCACAGCTGGTTAGCCACTTGCAAAAAATGAAACCAGACCCCCAATTAAGACCATGTATAAAGATAAAATCCAAATGGATTAAAGACCTTGATATCAGACCTGAAGCCATAAGGTATATATAACAACATGTAGGTAAAACACTCCATGACATTGAGACTAAAGGCATCTTTAATGAGAAAACAGCACTCTCCAACCAAGTAGATGCAGAGGTGAACAGATAGGAGTCTATTAAGCTGAGAAGCTTCTGCACCTCAAAGGAAATAGTTCCCAGAATACAAGAGCCACACACTGAGTGGGAGAAACTATTCAGCTAACACTCATCAGATAAGGGGCTAATATCCAAAATATACAAGGCACTGACTGAACTTTACAAGAAAAAAAATCTAATCCCATCAAAAATTGGGGAGAAGAAATGAATACCTTGTCAAAAAAGAAATACAATTGGCCGAAGGGCACATGAAAAATGTTCCAAATCACTAATCATCAGGGAAATGCAAATTGAAACTACTATGGGTACCATCTCACGCCACAGAGATTGGCACACATCACAAAGAATGAGAACACGCAGTGCTGGCGGGGATGTGGAGAGAAAGGAACTCTTTCAATACTGGTGGGAATGTCGTCTAGTCCAACCTTTATGGAAAGCGATATGGAGATTTTCCAAAAACTGGAAATTGAACTCCCATATGATCCAGCTATACCACTTCTAGGGATATACCCTAGGAACACAAAAAATACAATACAAAAATCCCTTTTCACGCCTAGATTCATTGCAAGCCTTTTTAAATAGCCATACTCTGGAAACACCAAGGTGCCCTTCAACAAACGAATGGCTAAAGAAACTGTGGTACATATATACAATGAAATATTATGCAGTCATCAAGAGAGATGAAGTCATGAAATTTTCCTATACATGGATGTACATGGAATCTATTATGCTGAGTGAAATAAGTCAGAGGGAGAGATATAGACACAAAATAGTCTCACTCATCTTTTTAAGAAAAGTAAAAGACATTTATGCAATAATTTTCAGAGCAAAAGGAGGAGGGCTGGAAGGTCCGGCTCATAACATGAAGCTCACCACAGTTAGAGGAAAACTACATTGAGAACTATCATAACAATGTGAATGAATGAGGGAAATAGAAAGCCTGTCTAGCGGGGGTGGGGTTGGGAGGAGGGAAATTTGGAAATTGGTGATGGAAATATTGCACTGCTGAAGGCGGGTGTTCTTTACATGACTGAAACCCAACTAAAATCATATTTGCAATCAAGGTGTTTAAATAAAGATATTAAAAAATAAAAATATGAAAGAACAGAAATAGCAAAAATAAATAAGATAAAATATGGACTAGGAGATAGGTCAATGTGTACTAGTGCTTGCTTTATATACCATTGGCTACCGTTCAATACCTGGCATCACATGAAACCCAGGCATAACTGAGCATGAAGTTAGGAGTAGCCCCTGAGTTTTACTGGGTGTGACCCAAACTATAATTTTAAAGCCTTATTTATAGAACTAAAAATCTAAAAGTTTTAAGACAATATGCATATGTTATAATATAAATGTAAAGAAAGCAAGCCATTCCCTTATACGAATAACTTATCTCTAACAGGACATCTTGAGGGACTATCATTTTTATATCTGTATTATTTGTATTTTATACACAGAAACTATCAATAATTACTTGTACAAATTTACATTTAATATTAAAATTTAAAACCTGTAATATATACTTTAATTTTAAATAATGGAATTTGGTTTAGAACACTGATATATGAACTATAAACATTAAAAAATAAATCATAAAATAGGTGACATTGTATTTAAAATACATGTTTAAATAAATGTCAAATATTTTGACATTACTTGAATACACAGGATACAATATTTAATCTCTAGAAAAAATTGGAAGCCTTTTCTATAAGGCCTGAAAATGTAGTAGTTTTGACAATACTTTTCTCTTTGGTTAACACAAGTAGCTCTGAGGCTTAATTTTACCTCAGATGATAGTAATTTTAAAAGCAAAGATATATTATTATTTCATAAAATATTAGCTGTGTTATAAAACAATTCCCAACACACTAGGCTGGGTCTGGGTTTTTCACAGTAATAACCAAGGGCAGAGAGAAAGCAATAACAAAATGATTTAATAAACATTGTTTCATATAAAAAACTAACAAGCAAGTAGATATATTTCTTTATAATTTCATTAAAGAAACTAAAATGCCCTCCAGGCAATCTAAAGCTGAAAATTATCTTCTGATACTTTTATTATACTGATCAATAACACATATAGCTTTCATGAGATTTCTTGATTTTGAGTGAAAATGTAATACACAAAAATAAGCTTATCTCACACCTATTTTTATTCTTCTATATGAATTTGTGGTTAAACAGAGAGTGAGAGAGAAGAGAGATAAAGAGAGAGAGAATGCAATATCTGACTTCCTCATTGAGGGTGTCTCTCAAGAGAGTAAGCTATATATCCTTCCAGCTAAATCCCTGGTTCCTTGACAGTGACACAGGTCCACCAGGAAGAAATTATCTCTTGAGATAGATTATTATTTCTCCTGTAACGACACTGCAACAAATGTGAACCTCCCTCTGTCCAGCACACCCATGTTACATCTTGCATTTGTTCCCATTTTATCTTTGCTCTTCAAAGACCCAGTTCTGCATCATGGTAACCAGTATAATTACTCAGAATGCCTTATAGAAAAGTTTTGTATTTGGTGACTGTCGTCACCTTCTTAAAATATGAAGCAGTTTTGTTTCTGAGCATTGCTTTTAAGCAGTGAAGTGTGGTGGAATATTAGTACAAGTGTATGTGCTGGAGATGCTTGAAATACTGTATGAGACTGTCTTTCTTGCATGTAATATTCAAGAAAATCCTTGAGCTCATAGTATAGAAGGACTATGTTGCATGAGAAATCCAGATGAGTGAGTGCTACCTAGCAAATGTGTTAACTGTATAATAAAGTAGGAGGGCTGATAGCCTGTAGAAGCCTCACTCACTTCATCCTCTCTCAAGAAAGACCTTCTAATACTGAAAAAAAAAGCAATGGTTCTAAGAAACAACAATGTCAGAGGAACTCTCTCTTTTCCTTTTTTATCCATGGTAATTCTCCGATATTAGCTAAATAGTTGAAAGGAAAAATGATGATAGAAAAGGAAAAGGAGTGATAGGACAGTCCATAGTTAATTTTTCTTTATACCATTCTTCCTCATTCATCAACATGCTGAAGGTATAGGGAACTGGTTGAATCTGAGAGAAGTGAAAATAATTTAATTAGGTTTTTGCAGAGTTCCTACTGTTCTGATAAGAATGAAACATAGTTATGCACAAGCTCTGGAATTTGAATTATGTAATTTTGGCGATCTCTCATATTAATTAAATACCCTTAAAATTCCATTTTAAACTGTATTCCATAATATAAAGACAAATTATAAAATTCACGCAAATAATACTTTTATTTTCTTATTCTAAGCTTAAGTGGCAAATAGAGAGAAAGAGAAAAAATGCTTTATATTTTAGTACCATTAATGACATACTTTTCCTGCTTTTTTGAACAAAGGATCTTTGATTTTCATTTTGCATTGGTACTTACAAATGTAGCTATGCTTTGACTTAGTTGCCACCTTTCTGCTTAAATCATTCTTATTTCTGACCTCTACCCATTTCAAATTAATTGTTCTCTGCCTTTTACTTTCAATTATTTTAAACCTGCATTGTACATTATATTTTGCTCATGCTGTTTAGAACTGCATGTACCTTGCTAGAGCTATAGTCAGTAAGGTATAATTTTCTTCAAATGTCACCTTTGGATCACTTATATAAAAATCACCTGGTAGTAGCTTTTGGAGCTCTTCTAGCATTTTTCACTTCATACTGAGAGGCTACTGATACAGACAGAGGTCTCTATGTGAGATCTGAGACCAGTGATTCTAGGGCTCAAGCCACTAAGAGATTTCAGTGCATATTACATACTACAGATGCAAACTACATGATACATATTACATATGCATACATATGCATATTACAGATGCATACTACAATTTAAGTGTCACTTATAGAATGAGATAGACTTGAATTCTAGAGTTCTAGAATTGTTTAGATTCTGGACGCAATTGCATTTGAATTTTGGTTGAAATCCGTTGCCAACTCTAATTACTTTAGGCAACTCTTTCCTCCCAGAAGATGCAAAGGAACTGAAAGCAGGAGATAACCCTTTTATTCCTGCACATGTCCTATAAAAATATTTCCTTGAGGACATTGCTGGAAAAGTTGACATTGGTGATGGGATTTGTGTTGGAACATTGTAAGTCTGAAATTCACTATGAATAACTGTAAATTATGATGGCTTAATATTTAATTATAAAAACTAAATATATATGTCTAATTTATATATAAATTAATATATTCCTGGCTTTAATTCCTGGCTCTACGTGTGGTCCCCTGAACCCACCCGGGTTAATACCTGAACACAGAACACTGTATACTGCTGGGGTTTATGACACCCCCAAAACATTAAAAATTAAAAAAAATAAAAAGACACTCTTTTATTTGAAATAAAATTGTTTAGAAACTACATTTATTTTGACTTTTATGTTATTGTTGTAGAATAGGAATAGATCTAAGTTAAATGTGTTTAAATCAGTTCTCGTTAGATATGCAGGGACCCTGAGGTTCTTCCAAGAAAATATAGATTGAATCAGAATTAGAACATAGGCCCTTTTTAGAATGGAGCAGGTGGTAGTCCAAGCGGCATAGATGATTTGGCTGTGCTATGTGTAGCTGTATCTGGATTGACTCAGAATGAGCCTTCCAATGAGTTGATTCAGCTCAAAGACCTTGAGCATGGCTTGTACTTCATTTATTGGAAAACTGAAGCTTGGTACCTGGCAAATTTTTCCATTGTGACAAACAGACATTGAAATCCTCTTTTACCCCAATTGGAGTTATAGATTTATTTTGATAAAGGTCTAAAAATGTGTACAGCATTTGATGGACTAAGATGATTTAAAGAGAAATACAAGGATAGAGAGAGAGACACACACACACAGAAGTACTAAGCTCTGAGCAATACCTCTAGAATTATGTGTGCATATCATAATGTTTTTTAAAAATATATATCATTTAATTTTATGATGGTTAAAATACCTAAACAAAAGCATCAAAGTTTTATGTTTTTATATATTACTAAAACATTAGTGTTGATAGGGTCTTCTGTTTGTTTTCGTGGAGTGTGCTGCTAAGAGTGTCCCAGGAACAATACCTGCTCAACTGGGAGTGGGTGCTCTGCTAGGACTCTGCAGTGCTCAGAGATCTTCAGGGTCACTAATGCTGTAGAGCCAGAAGGGGAGATGGAGCCTGAGCTAAATCTCTATACTGAATCCCCAGACAGGTTTTCATTTGCTTGCTTGTTTAGATTTTTGCTTGGTGACACAACATCAGTGCTCAGGACTTTTTCCTACCTCTGTACTCAAGATTATTCCTAGTGGTGCTGAGGGACCATATGGGGTACCAGGGATCTAACCCAAGTCAGACTCTTACAAGACAAACAATTTGTCCTTTCTATTATACTTTCTGGTCCTGGAGTTTTAAATGTAGTATTTAAAGTTAATAAAATAAAAAGTGAAGCCAAATATTTAATATGCACATTTAAATTTTACTCTAGGTAAAACTGTAATTTTAAAGTACAAATAGTAAGTCAAAACTTTAAAAAGTATTTATTAGCAAAATTAATAAGTAGTGTTCCAGGCAGTGTATAAAAGGAAAAATATGCAATTATGAAAAGTTGAAAATTAAATAATCCTTGAAAATTCAGTTACTTAAAAAATATGGTGCCATTTGCTTTGCCATTGATCACTGTAGGTGCCCCCAAACTGATAAAATTCCAAGTATTCTGGCTTTTGGGTTGAGATTACCAGAACTTTGTTGGAGTGAGTGTACATATCCTCTCCCCCTAGCATTTCACACTTCTGGAAGGACTGATAGCCAAAACGACATCTAAAGTCACTGTCTTCCCAAAGCCATAGCCTTAGCACCTACATTCTACAATCACTCCCTCACAAATAGCCCAATTACATTGTTTTACCACTGGTCTCTATAGAGATGCTTAACCCACTAAAACTCCAGGAATGCCAATATCTGGGTTAATAACCATGATTTTGTCAAACCCTCTCCCTGTCTTTTTGTACTTCTGGAAGCCATAAATACACCCCACAATGACTGCCATATCAGCCAAAAATCTTGGAATTCTGGGACCACATGACACCTCCAAATTTTTAAATAAATTTTTAAATAAATTTTTAAATTTTTAAATATCTTAGTAGGAATGCTACTAAGAATCCTACTAAGCCACCTCAGTTTAACAAACAAAAACAATAACAGAAAGATCAACTAGCAACAAAGAGCTTAGTAAACCTTCAGACAATGACTTAATGATCCCATTGCAAGATATAATAATTTTCACAAAAATATAGTGTCATAATAGGTATAAGTTTGCCCAGCTATTGAAAAATCATTGATACTTTATAGAAGGAAAAACAGCAAACTTGGAGTTATAAATTAATAGTAAATGCTTTCTTTTAACTTAACATTTCCTTACTTATTTGCCAATTTTGAGGAAGTATTTTGTAAAGCTGTTTCTTGTGCAATAGCCATAATCCTTTTATTGATAGCCAACAATAGCTTTGCCAGCTTGCTACTAATTTTTCTAGTTTCATCTTGTGTAGTGGGAGTATCCTGCCCTCTTATCTGCATCAATTTAATTTCTGTTGTGTTTATATTTCAGTTTTTGAAGGTGTACCGAATGATATTCTTTGCAAGAGAAACTTGGTTTTGCGGATTGCTATTTTCATTCTCGTCTTGAGACTTGATTAGGTTAGATCAACCTTCTCTCAATTAGTAATATTTTGATTAATTTTATTTTTCTATTTTATTTGTCTTCTTTTTGTGGTGACATGCCCAGCAACATTCAGAGAATATATCTGGCTCTGTGTTTAGGTGTCTCTCCTGGAGTATTTTGGGAACCATACATTCCATCCTGGAATGTAAACCAGGATCATAGGATCTAAGGCTCAAGTTTTAACTCTATTACTATTTTTTTTTGCTGCAAATTTTTGTTGAATTTGAAATTTTAATGCAATGTGTAACTTGCTGGTCTATCTAAAGTTTATAAAGCCCAAGAACATTTTAAAAAATAAGCATAAAAAGAATAACTTGAGAAATCCAAGCCTTTTGATCCTTAAACATGCACTGTTGTAGTGACAAATTTTTATAGACGAAATACTGATCACAGCATGCTTGCTTATAAACACATCCAGTAATTGTCATCAAAATCCTTGTCCACTGAACAGGGTCATTTCAGGAAGATGTTAGCTCAGCATGAAGTGTGGGAGAGAAGATATTTCTTCTTCAGAGGGCAGAAAATTTCTCAGTTGTCTGGCTATAAGACAGAATTAATTAGAGCATCAATAAATTTCAAAAGCCCTGAAGTACCCCCTTTAACTAAGGCATGTGCCTAGAAGCTCGTTGCAGCCCCTCATTCCCCCTTTACTTGAGTGTAACAAAGATCGTGAGTGTACTGAAGATCTCTTAAGAGTAAAACCCCATTATCCCACTGATCTACTTGGAACTCCTGAGCCAGCAGAGAAATCAGCCCATACCCAGAGGAGTAAAAGACTGATTGAAGCTCTCTGGAGTTCCAGTTCTGCTCACAGCCTAGCTCTGGGCAGTTTACAATTCAGGAACCTTGCATAGGAGTCTTGGAAGTCAGCTGAGAAGGGAATAGGATTATGCATAGAATCAAAGTGGAGTGTTGTAAATTGCTCCCAACAGAGCCTGCATCTGTTTCTCTGCTTCATAAAGCAAACATGAACTTTTTAAATGAAAACCATCCATAGAACTATGTCCCTTTATTTAAATTCCACAAACACTGATGCCTGGCTGCAACCCATGCCAGGTTATTTTAGTGGTGATCTGGCTATCTAGAAGACAGTATTTCTTCCTTAGTCAAATAATCCAAAGTAATTGCTGGCAACAAAGGAGGATACAAAAATGACCCCTATTTGTACCTGACACCAACAAATCAAATACAAAAGCAGATAGGCAAAAGGTCAGGGTTCTGAGACCTGGCGAATCTCCATGACCCGATATTCCCCCCTGAAGATGGAGTTCAGCCAGAGATGTGCAACTCCTGAAGGCCTGGCAGGCTTCTGGCAGTCACGGCTCTATTCATAACTCTAGTTTGAAAACAGCATATAAATCTATAGTCCTAGCTGCAATAGACTGTAACAAAAGACTGGAGTCTATTTGAAATGTAATTTAATAAACATCTGTGTACTTTGATATCAACAGGGATGGTTGCAAACTGGGACATAAAGACAAATACAATGATAATCTAAGCACTGAAGAAGGTTGTATTACACACATGCAAATATATATTTGTAATATATATTACAATATATATTATATTATATGCTGAGCTACAGCACAGTGTGAGAGTGTTTGCCTTGCACTCAGCCAACTTGGGTTTTATCCCTGGCATCCTATATGGCCCTGAAGCCTGCCAGGAGTAATCACTCTGAGTACAGAGCCAGGAGTAACCCCTGAGTACCACCAAGTGTGGCTCAAAAATAAAAACAAAAACAGCAATAAATGAGAGACATATAAACCAAAAAAATGAGGCAAGGCTCACTAAGGAAGGTGAGCTGAGTAAGCAGGACTTCATCATCAACCAAGAGGGAAAATTAATCTAGTAGTGTTTAACAAGACAGAATAGAAACCAAGAAAAGTCTTGACTGTCTTTAGAAATCAAGAAAAGTCTTGACTGTCTTTAGAAATCAAGAAGCTCACGATCTGCACAACAACCATGATCTCTAATTCCAGAAACCTGAATGAGACAATTGCAACTGAACAGGTCTTCAGAAAACATAACAAAAGACGATATCCCAGGCTACACCTGAGGATCAACGCAAGGCCCAAGACCACCAACCGCAAAAGACAGATCAAAATGACACTGAGGAAGCAGAACTTTTGAAATCACGAACAAA
>PVKC010017676.1:0-20085 GCA_004027635.1 Crocidura indochinensis | reverse complement strand
CCATATGGTCCCCCATGCTGGTCAGGAGCAATTTCTGAGCCAGTAGTAACCTCTGAGCACTGCCAGGTGTGGCCCAAAAACAAGCAAACAAACAAAAATAAAAAGATGTATCTGTAATATGCAAAGATAAAATAAGGTACCTCAAACCTAGGATTATCAAAAGTAGTATTTTGAAATATTGGAAATTTCTTAGGGCTGAAGCTATATTACAGTATAGAGGCTTGCCTTTCATGTGGCCAACCTAGCTGATTCCAGCATTTTAAATGATCTGCTGAGCTTTGTTAGAAGTGATTCCTCAGCACAAAGTCAGGAGTAAATCCTGAACACTGCTGCATGTGGCTCAAAAGCAAAAAAAAAAAAAAAAAAAAAAATTATATAATTAAATTTGAATGTTCAAATTTTAATTTTATAATATTTATTTCATAAAAATATGGGAATTACTGGTGTTAGGAGAAAATTTTGACTAGAAACTGTTTTATTGTTATAAAAATTTAGATGTCAGTTATTATTTTAAATATGTCACATTAATTTTTAAATATGCGATTTGAATTCTTTGAGATGCATTTTTAGAATAATATAAAAATGTTTAATTCCTAACTAAATCTAAGTAGACTAAAATTGGAAGCAAAACATATAGAGTAAAAAAATTGGAAAACTCAGTTTAAGATTATTTTATTATTAATTTTTTGACAAATCAAAATCTCCAGAAAAGCAAATCAGAACTAAATACTACTACTCATTCATATTTTAAGCTTTTAAAACAATTTTAAAATCCAAAGTGCTTTGTTCTATATGAAATCCATTTCTTAGTAGTAAAGTCTTGCAATATTAACATAATACTTCATAACTGAGCCAACTTGAATAAATAACGGTTTAGAGCTGGCTTATTACTAATAAAGCAATAAAAAAGCACATTTTGGCTCTGTATAAAAATGTTTTCTCAGCCAAGCAATAGACTGGTATTTATTTAAATGTACATATTTAAATGATACATATTTAAATGAAAGAAAGGTTTCATTTAATAATATACAATCCTAGAATTTATCAGATTATTCTACACTAAGCACATATTTTTCTCAGTACATGATTGTAAAATTTTATTTTTTCCAGTAAAATTCAAATATAGGTTTCACTTTTAAAATAATTGTTTGGGGGTGGTTGGAGAGATAGTGTAGCGTGCAAGGAACTTGCTGAATAAGAATCTGACCACTACTTATAGTCTTCCATCTTTGCCAGAAATGATTTCTGAGGACAGAACCAGCAGTAAGACCTGAGCAGAGCCAGCTGTTGCTCATGCAAAATTGAAACAAAACAAAGCATTTGTTCTTTCTGTGTAGTATATACTTTTCATTGCATTTTCATTTGAGTACATAATGTAAAAATTGAAGATAATAAAAATATAATAAACTTGTGCTATAAGGCAACTATACATATTTATGGTATATGTGAATAAATAGACTTTAAAACTGGACCTCTAAAATTTTTAAGGGTGAATTAAAAGACTTTTTAAATAAGTAGGATTTTGTTCCATATTTGACAACATGGGAAACTGAGAAGCCATTTGACTAATAATGAATAGAAATGTTCAAAGTAATTGAGAAAAATAAATAAACAGTGAATTTCGTTTCTATTGAGCCTTTGTCTCAATTCTATACTGTGGATAAGTTTACTTTCCTTTTGGAACAGTGTGATAGATGATATTTATTTTTCCTTCATGGAATTTAATCTCTTTAATCACCTTACAATAAACTGCTTCCTGATTAGTGATGAACAGAGAGATCATTTTATCAGTGTTTTTTCATATAGTTGAGCAAGGTAAGACCATAGGTACCATTGAATATTGTTCTTTGGTATGTTATTCTATGATAATATTATAAAATTAAAATACTAGAGAAAAATTACCTCATTTTCCTTCAAACTTTATATGAAAATAGGAATTGTTCATAACCATAATCATAGCAGAAAATATTAATTAAAGCTGAAGGTATTACACAATTGCTATTATGTTAAGTATAAAATACTATTAGGATACATAATTATGATTGTCATATTCAAAATTTTAAATGTTGAAATGCAGAACTTCTAGGATTGCTAATTAGACAATGCAGAGGCATAATTGCACTATAAGACTACATTTTATTTTTTAAACTCATTAGACACAATGTTCACTTTTTGAAATATAACAATAAATTGCCAGTATGTTAGAGAATAACAGTCCTTCAATCTGAGTAGGAGAAACTGAACACCTACAGACATTTATCATAAAAATATTGAAAGAAATATTCCATATTATAAAGTCAAACTTGACGTTTATGCATTATCTTGCTGTAGATAGGGGTCAGGAGGTATAAAAATATTTGAAGTGCGACTTAAAATAATTTATATAGATATTTTTGTTTTAAAAATCTTTATTAAAAATATCTATCCACAATATGAATATTGTGAGACTTAAATAAATACTTTAGAAAAATGCTTATACAGAATAAAGACTAAAAAAAATATTAACAGTAAAGATAGGCATACTAGTTACTTACCCTGATAGCAATTTTTGAGACTGAAATTCTATACCTAATTAAAGAAAACAAAAACCAAAACCAAAACTGAGGCTTAAAGATAATATAAAATCTCAAAATCAAATTTTTATTTTCTGAATTAAAACACATTTATATTTAGTTTTGTGAATTCTGGAGTTGATTTTATTATTTTCCTTTTCTAGTTGAATAACCAATTTACTTTTTTAAAAAAATGTTAATATGGAAACATAATTTGGAATTTATCAGAGATCACAATTTCAATCCAATTCCAATTTACTTTTTCTATATTTTACTATTTAATAGCTGCTGATCTAGTACATTATTTATGACTTGCATAGATGTTCATTTATTTTTGTTTTTATTTTGCAATCAGCAGCATTTTGTATATGATACTTAAGATTTTTCAGTTTGAAAGCAAGCTGTTGAAGCATATATTGTATTGTTATGTTTATCATGATGTTAAGATTCAGTCCTTGAGCTTTCTGCCCAGACCTTGTTTACAATTTTAAAGTAATCTTGATTATTTCTTAAAAGGAGATATTTTTTTATTTAAAATAGATTGCCTTCCAGGGTCATTTCATTTCTGTAGCTTATAAGAATGGGGCTGAAGACTGTGGTAGGTGGGTAGTAGGGACACTGAGAAAATGATGAAGGGGAGTAGACACTCTGGCTGATGTGTGGTATTTGAAAACATGAATAAGATCCTATCATTAGCATTATTGTAACTCATGTTGGTTCAAATAAAAACTAAGTAAAGTAGAATATATTTTCAGGGGTAAGTTGATCTATGGTAAAAGAAGAAAATTAGTTGGGTAATGTCAGGTCACTTATCACCAAATATTTCAAATATTGGCCTCAGCAATAAATTCCTCTTATCTAGGAAAGAATTTTATCTCCATTCTTCTTTCTCTATTAAATGAGCTTTCAGAATATGTTTATATAATGTGCTTATATACTGATACTGATCTTGGTGCACTGTGAAGTTGAATAAATCTAGCTACTTTTATTGCTGCCCTCTTTACCTTTACTTGATATTCCTAGATTTAGTCTGATTGCATACAGGTCTTTTAGGATATTTAGGATATTCTGAAAGCATGAAAAATACTTCTAAAATAAGTTTTGTCAATTTTGGAAATCATTTTAAACTCTACAAATCCTTGAAAAATCACACAACTTTATAAAAACTTCTATAAACTTATTGAATCGGCTTTATGTTGTCCTTAAAATATTTTTGAAATTAGATAATATTTTTGAAGACTATATCAACTTTTGAAGTTAGTTTCAAAAGCTTTAAGATCTTTAAAGTATCCTGCAAATTAAGAAAGGTTTTTGAATGCTAAGCACTACCAAACTTTGAAATCAACTTCAAAAGGTACAGGTTCTTGAAAGTTTAAAGGAAATTATAAAGGCTTTTGAAAACTAGTTCTTAACAAATGAAATATTTCATGTTCTTTCTGTTTTGTTCACATTAAAATTCTTAACAAAATATGAAGCTACTTTTAGATTTAATGAAAAAAATTAAGAATTTTCTTTTTTAAATAAAATATCTATTTAAGCAAATGATTGCAAACATGTTTGTAGTTGTTCAAGCATGATCAAACATTTAAAGATACTGAAAAAACCTCAAATTACTTTGGAGTATCATGAGACACTAAATGAATTGTGTGACATCAAATTCACCTATTTTCAAATTCACATAATCTGTTTTACTCTGTACTGTTATATCTTGTATAATACATTAATTATATTGACCTAATTTTAAGGGTTAATTAACCTAATTTTAAAGTGCTATATAACTTTATACCTTTAGAATATAAATTATGCCTATTAGCTATATAGACCAATTTTATATTACTTTAATAACAGGTTTGTAACCTTCAAATATATACATTTTTATAATTTACATATATATTTTTTTAAAAAGAATATATATTTTAAAAATTTGGAAAAACTACTTATCACAAGCATTAGGCTAGATAGATTACTCTGACTTAACAAAAGTAATTTAACTTGAAATACTGGATTTAAAATGTCTTACAGTTTAAAATAGGTGTTAGGAAACACAATATTTGTTACAATACAATACAATATATGGCTCTATTATGAGGAATTTTTGTACTAAGGTAGCAATCCTGGAATACAGCTTGGGTCTCTGGGATGTAATTCTGTGGTAGATCATCTACTTTGTAAGCATCGTGACAGTCATAGCACTCTCGTTGAGTTTCTTGGCAACTCAGCATTGTGCAAATCTCCTTTGCATCACAACCAATTACATATGCTGCCGTAAATAAGAACCAGTAGCAAGGATGTAAGCCCTGCAGCAAGTGTGCTGCTTCACAGTGTGTACCACAACCAAGAGACAAAAAAGAAAATGGAAACGAAAACAAATAATGCTTTATAAGAGCAAACCAGAAAGACCCAGCGATATAAAAGAAACATTTCTGAAGTGATTGTTAAACTAAAAATAAAATTACAATAAAAATTGTTTTTAAAAAAGTAAGGATCAGGACAATATAGTACAATAATAGAGAGCTTTCCTTGCATGTGACTGACCAGAACATGATTTTCAGCATTACTTGAAGTCCCCTGATCCCTCCAGGAGTGATCCTTGAACACAGAAATGGGAGTAAGGCCTGTACACCATGAGGAATGGCCTTAAAATTTAATGACTAAAATAATAACAGCCTACTTTTCATTTCACAAATTTTAAAGTATGAATTTCTAGAAATTTGGAAAATTATCATTGTAATAGCTCTATGATTTGATGTTATAAAGGATGGAGTATACATTATAGTAAAAAGCATTGTCAAATTGCCTAAATTCTTTTCAGAGCTGTAGTGGAGGCACAAGCTGTAGGGTGTTTGATGTACATGTGGCTAACCTAAGACAGACTGTGGTTCAATTCCCCACCCCCCACCCCCGCATCCCATATGATTCCCCAAGCCAGGAGCGATTTCTGAGCACATAGCCAGGAGTAATCCCTGAGCATCACTGGGTGTGGCCCCCCAAAATCACGTGGTTATTAGTGGAAAATTCACTATGTACCATTTAAAACATGTTTTAAGGAGTCTTAAAAGTATACAAAAGCAATCTAAATATTTGAATAGGTAGAAAAAATGTTTGCCTAAATTTGATTTTCATACATTATACAGCTATATTAAGAAATTCACATAGCAGTGCAATTTATAAGAAACTTTCTTTGAACTAAACATAAATGTTGAAAAGGTTAAGAAATTATAGACTATATAATTTTTTTATGTAGATTAACCTAACATTAGTATTTTCAGACTTTCTGAGCACAATTTGAAATATGAAAACGAACCTATGATTTTGTCATAGGACTATGTCAAAACATCCATACTAAAAAGTTATATCATCCTCTAATTGTAGAGTGAAGTGACAGATTAACTTAAATATTGGTGTCTATGACGATTCAACTTATCACAAAGTTTAATAGTGAAAAATTCGCCTCATATTCTGCTGGTTTGAAAACATTTAATGCTTGTATCCTTTAAAACTATAGATATGCATTATCACAAATGTTTTTGATATTAGCTATCCATATTTCTGTTTTTTTACACAACTATGCTACATTTGTTATGTGTATGTTAGTTAATATTATTACATACCTTTCTCTTTTAATAATTTTATAATTATTTATTACTAATATTCCAAAAATATTTCCAGGACACATTATATTTAAGTATCATTTCTCTTAAAACACCTTCTGATAGTCAGTTTCTAAAGTCTACTTATTGACCATCTTACCAAAACTGAGCAATACTGAATATATATTGTATGTGTTGCCTTTCAACTTGGAGCTAAATTACTATGTTTTTTCTGGTTATATGTTTTTGGTGAGAAAGACAAAAATATATAAGACATTTTTACTACACATAAAATATTTATTTACAATACATCTTGACCATCTGGTTGGATCATTATTCACCATGATTCTCCACTATAAAAATACACATCCGGCTCACTGGATATTTAATTTGACATTTATTTTTGTATTGTTATGGTGTTTCAATTACCTTTTTTATGTCCTCTCTCAAACTGAGGTTGATAGCCACTAAAAAAGACTCCGCCCATTTTCAGCATATTCTAATTAAAAAAATTTTTTTTCTTATTCTTTACCTCATTCTATTGCTTTTCTTTCTCTCAAACAAAGCCACATAACTCGATTTATCTAGCTTAGCCTCTCAAATAGAGAGAGAAACAAGGGAGGGCACCAGGACCAAACAGATGTATGATCATTGATAGTAAGCTAGACAAAGAGGGGACACCTACTCTAGCAGCCCAGGGGTGATGGTAGGGGATATGGGTTGCAGAAATGGAACGGAGAAAGGGGGTGGGCAAATTTTGTGATGGGCATTTCCCTGATTCAATGTTAATATGTACCTAAAATACTAATGTGAAAGATACGTAAGCCACTATGATAAAAATAAAAATAAAAAAAAATACACATCCTTCTTTCTATGTAGCCAAGGCCCTTCAGAGACAGGATTGTGCCCCATTAAGATTGCCATTCTAGGGAGGTTGACTCTCACACCGCTGAACAGAGCCCTTGAAAAGAGGAGCCCTCTAGGACTATGCCCCCAACGAGAAAGAGAGGGAGATGAGTGCTTGTTAGAGCAATCACTTAACATGTCACAAAGGAGCCCACCCACTTTATGCACCTTTCCAAGTCATTTATGTCATGTTACTCTAGTCACATAGTTCATGTACACAGACCTGATATGTGACAAGTACACCTGACCAGTAAGGGTAAGGACCTTCCCTTCCTTTTGTTCAGTTTTCCAGCTTAGGTAATTCTATTGTTGACTGTGTAAGTGTTTAAATACTCCTTATGCCCTGATAATAGAGTCTTCTCATTGCTGTGGCTCCCAAAGGCTTTGGTCCTCTGCTTTCCACCTGCCCTAAGCCGACCTGAATAAGGTTGTGACATTGCTCAGAATCAGACATCACTGACATCATCTTTTACACTTCTACATTCTTTCTACCACATACATTTTTCTCTTTGGAAGGACATAATTCTCTGATTTCCATATATAAGGACAGGATGGAAAGTTATATGTAACGATATAATTAATCCAAATTCTTCTATATGGAATATTTATTTCCCTTTTCTTACTATTCAGCATGTACCCATATCTACCTGGGCTCATGTGCGTATATGAGCATTGTATTTAAGTATATTTAATGCATATTATTATTTAATTTCATAGTTATGTGAAGTAATTCTGTTTTAAGGTTTTATTATAAGCAATAATTATATTTTGATGCTTACTGAGTACTTCACAATCTTAATATGCAATCAATCAACATGTGAATTAAACAGTAACTATTGCTTATAGGTATCAAATAATTTTCTGGAAACATAATTCTAGAAATGAAATTATTGAGACAATTTACATAATAATGAAGCCAGAATCTACAGCAAAAGGACCTATCCTTACACATCCTGACTATCTTATTTTGTCCAAGCTCTTCAATGTTTTCAGTCCACACAATGTTAAACTTAGTCGAAATATCAAGGAAAGATGTCAAGAATATAACATGGGATTGAACTATCTATTTGAGATGAAAACTATATTGCTGATGTCCTTTTAATCCAAGAAAATTGCAGAAATTTAGGGACAAGATATGGAGAAGAGTGATTACTTTGAGTGTCAATCAATTCAACTTTATGTATATTAACCCACGACAAAAAAATTTAAAGGCACCAGGTTTATTATTTAATTGCATATTATTAGTTATGAGTTTTTATAAATTAAGAAAAGGTTATAGCACTATAATATTAAATTATAACATATAATAATAGCACAATATATTAAATAAGATAAGATGCTGGTTACTTGAAAAGTGAATAAAAACTTTTGATTTTAGAGATTGAGATTCTGCTTCATATCTCTGCAAAATCATAATTTTCAATTTCTATTTCAATGTATTACATAACCATGTTAAACATTGAAAGAATAATACCATAAAAATAGTTTTAGAAAAATATGATGCTGAAAAATTCCTTCTACTTCACCAGAGTATAAATTTAAATTTTTTCAAATATCACAGTTTTATCACTTAGATAATTATAGATATAATATTCTATTGAGGCACTTTAGAAAAAAATTTATGATGAAGGGTGTTTTTGATTTAGAAAAATTAACATAACTGTAGGATAGAAAAAATAACAGAAACAAAACAGAGAAGGAAATCTGAATCTCATATGTCTTAAGAAGAATCATAATTATTAGATTTCAGTTCTCAATTTCAGTGTGGACCCCTTCATTTCCTGTTCATAGTGTACATCAAATTTTTCATTCAGAGCTACTGTAAAGTGATTCTTCCAGTCTCCTGAAATCCCTGTAAAAAACAAATAAATAATAAATACTATATTTTAAGTTAATGTATATATTTAAATTTGTTACTTTCATTATGCTAGCCACATATTATCATTTTATAAACAATTTTAGTATTAAATATGCTTAGTAGATAATATATTTTATATATAAATGTTATGCATTTTATGTGCCACATATTATTTATATAATGCACTAAATTTGTACCTTTTTATACTCTACACATGTTTAGCATAGTATATCATCTCTAACAAAAAAGGAGTTGGCTGTTAAGAATTGAAAGAAAATCAAGTAAATTATCTATCCTACTCTTCACTCTTATGTTACTTAGATTTTCTTCAATTTAATCTCAAATACTGGCAATCCTAAGGCAAAAATATGTTTAACATAATGCAGGCATTAAATATTATTTTAATGCCAATAATAGTAAAATAAATATTTCTTCAATTTAAAAATAGAATACTATGCTGCTATAAGACATGATGATATCAAACAATTTGCTGCAATATGTATGTAACTAAAATTTATTGTGTTCAGTAAAGTAAGTGAGGAGGAAAATGAAAATGTCATGGCTCATATATGTGATATTTACAATAACTGAATGAAAAAATGCCATGGCTTAAGGGGGAATGTCTAGATCATCCTTGATCTAAGGTATAGGTAGGAGAAGAGAAATGGAAAAGAGGTGTCGAGGAGAAACATAGATGATAATAAGAAGGGGTAGGGGTCGGTCAAGAGTATTCAGATATATCAATGGTGTTAAGAAAGGGCATTATTAAATATATGACCACAGAGTCAACAGCAGAAAAATCATGAAACCCAAACTTTACCAAATGTAAAAAGTTATCTGTCAAGATAGCAGACTAAGAGGGGGCAGTATGAGAGAGAACTTGGGATCATTAGATGAGGGAGGTTGATACCGGTGGTGGAAATGGTCCTGGAACAATTTGCTGTTATTGTTTGTTTTGTTTTATTTTATTTTTACCACAAACAGTCACGTTCGGGGCTTACTCCTGGCTCTGCTCAGGTCAAGGATCACTCCTGGTCATACTCAAGGGATAATAGGGGATGTTGGAAATCAAATTTGGGTTGGTTCTTGTGCAAGGTAAGAACATTACACACTGTATTTTCATATTGGTGATGGAACATATATCTAAAACTCAATTATAAATAACTGTACAAATCATGGTGCTTTAATAAAAATGAATATTACATATTTATTAGAAATTAAATGTTTCTAATTTGTGACATAGTACAACTAATCAGTACTATAATATACAGTTTAAATGTTTAATATTAAGAAATCTACTTGATACTTCCATGTATAGTGTATAAAAATTTTATAAATTCAACTCATTAAAATAATTTTTTCTGTCACAACGAATAGTATATTCTTTGTCTACCTTTTTATAACCTGGAGTATAAAAACCTATATACAAGACATAAACCTTGTATACAAGGCATACTTTCCTAAACGCATTTTTTCTTTTATATTTCTGCTGTCATGGATGTATAAATCCTTTAATATATCTCACCTTGATTATTATAGTTTTCTAGAAGGTATTCTCTTTGTTTCTACTTACAGCATGAAGCTACCTTGTATATAAAATTAATATATAGTTTATGTATAATTACTTCCAGGAGCTATAACTTTTTCAATGTAAAACTCATAAGACAGAAAATGTCTGTATTCAAAATTTGGTAGATTCTGATGGCAGATCATAAACTATCTCTTTTAAATTATGGTTATAATCTTACATCTAGATTCTTTAAGTTACACCTAGATTCTCAATAATTATATATTTTTATATTAATATGTTTAGTAAACACATATGGGCATTATGAAAATATACTAACACAAGTCAAGAAATAAATTTATATGTAACCTATAAGATACTTTCTTTTCAGTTCTTTCCTGGTTATGTTCAATGACATATGTGCTATTCTTGTAATTAAAACATTTCTCTAATCAGAATTGGAGTGTTATTACAGAAGTTGGGATGTTTGCCTTGTGTGTGACGAATGTGGAGTTTAATCCCTAGCATCCTACATATCTATTGAGCACATCAGGTGTAATTCTTGAATATATAGCCTGGAATAACTTCTAAACATATCTGGGTGTGACCCCCAAATATTTAAAATTCTTTATATCAATCTCATTGTTGGCTTTGTTTAAAAGCAAATTTTTCTTAGGCATAAGCATAAAAATACCACAAAATTAATAAATGTTTTCTCATCTACCAATAATATCTATATGCAATTACTCTATTATTATATCTTGTGATATAGAAAAGATATATCACAGTATTTCACATCTGTTCCAAAATAATTGCATTTTGATATTTTTTCTAAATAGAAATATATTTAAATTTGTGATTTCACTTAGTATTTTAACAGCTTTATGGAAGCATAGTTGAAACACCAAGAATTATATATGGTTTACATGAACACTCTGTTAAGTTTGAATATTTGTCCACTCAATCTAGAAAATTTCTTTTATCTAAAATTGAAAATCTAATTGTTTAAAGACTTTTTCTCATCAAAATGAGACGTTAATAGGAACTTTTTCCTAGACTAGTAATGATTTCAAAAAAATTTTAATTTAAAATTATATATTACAAAATAAATATTTATAACCTGTAGAATAGAGAAATTTTAGCAAGAGAGTATATTGGTATATTATTCTTGAATATATAGTGGCAATTCTTTTTTTTATTCTTTCTTTTTACTCTGTGCATTGATGGTTATATCAAACATGAGGCTACTACATAGAGATCATGTAGTTAAGTCATATGTTCTAGATCTTAGAGTCTACTTGCAATAATAGGTTTTAGTAGATGTCGATAATCAAATCGATTATAATTTTCTCATGGCATTTGAAGCAAATGGAGGAGAATATTGTCACCTTTGCGTATGAAGGAATATATCTTTTGATTCATCACTTCATCTGGGAGCATTGTGTAATTAGTAGTTGGATTATTCTTCATCTCCTGGAATGAGGTATGTTGTATGATCTTGTCTACAAGTTCCTTTGAACATTTTTTTCCCAGAAATTGTATCAATTTTATTACTTCTTTTCTGATATCCTAGAAGGAGAAACCAATCAAATAGCAGAACAATCAAATAGCTAGAACTAAATAAATCGCATTTTGGGCGGTTCAAAAAGTGACAAAGAAGGGTTGGAAAGATAGTAAGAGTCAATGTGCTTGCCTTTCACATGGCCAAACCTTTGGAAGCTCCAGCACAACATATAGTCTCCTGGAGACCACTTACTATAATCCCTAAATAAGGAGCCAGAAGTAAGTATAAGCTACTGTCCGGTGTTCCACATCAATCACCCGCAATAAGAAAAGGAAAGAGGGGGCCGGGCGGTGGCGCTGGAGATAAGGTGCCTGCGCTAACCTAGGATGGACCGCGGCTCGATCCCCCTGTTCCCCATATGGTCCCCCGTGCCTGCCAGGAGCGACTTCTGAGCCAATAGCCTGGAGTAACCCCAGAGCGTCACCGGGTGTGGCCCAAAAAAACCAAAAAAAAAAAAAAAAGAAAAAAAAGAAAAAAAAGAAAAGGAAAGAGAAAATCATTTTCCCCACAAATACTAAAATCTGATTACCTAAGAAAAATAAATCCTAGAGAAATTAATTTGTTTTTGAATTTCACACTCAAACAGTACTCAAGGAACCTGTTATGATTCTTTGCCAATTTAACCAGATGATTTAATGCTAAACTCAGTACTGGTGCAATACTTGTCTGAGGTCTTCCTGGGTCACCCTGGCAGGACTTGAGAATCATGTGATGCCAACATTTTAACTGCGTTAGGATAGCCAACGCATACTCTTTAAAACATGCACACACACACACACACAGACACACACACACACACACACACACACACACACCAGCTATTTTTATGCTTTTGTTGGGGGAATGGGGCCATACCAGACAGTGCTCAATTGTTCAGTCTTACTGCTGGCACTGAGCTTAGGGTTTACTAATGGCTGACCCTGTGATATCCTATGGGTGTAAAGATTGAAGCAAGATCAACAGCATGCAAGTCAGTCTCTGAACCTGCTATACTATCTTATGACCCATTTAAAAAAAAAAAAAAAACCTCAGAGCGCTGAAAAAAGTTTCAGATTGCTTAGCATTTTTTCTTTCCTTCCCCCATTCCCCTTCTCTTCATCTCCTAGATTGCTTAGATTTGAATACAATATTTATAAAATATTAATTTTTCTTTTTGATGAATGTAGTTCATGTATAAATTGTATAATAGACATTAACATAAAATTTCAAGACTATATTCACTTTTACTCTTTTCAAGTACAATGACTTTATTGAGAAGATATAAAATAGAAGCTATAGGAAGATAAAATGCAACATATTAAAGAGAAAATATGGGCTTCTCTAGAAGGGAGAGATTCGGGGGTAGCAGATAAGTTAAAGAAATAATATATTTTATTTATTTATTTATTTTATTTTTTTGGGGGGGGTCACACTCGGCAGTGCTCATGGGTTACTCCTGGCTCCATGCTCAGAAATTGCTCCTGGCAGGCACGGGGGACCATATGGGGCACCGGGATTTGAACCGATGACCTTTTGCATGAAAGGCAAAAGCCTTACCTCCATGCTATCTCCCGGGCCCCTATTATTTATTTATTTATTTTGTTTTTGGGACCACACCTGGTGACTCTCAGGGATTACTCCTGGCTATCCTCTCAGAAATCTCTCCTAGGTTGGAGGAACCATATGGGACACTGGGGGTGGGGGGATGTGTGATCAAACCGTGATCGGTCCTAGGTCAGCAAACGCCCTACTGCTGCTCCATTGGTCTGGCCCCAGAAACAATATATTTTAAGTTGAGATTTAGATGTTCACAGAAATGGGAACAGAGACCACAGAGAGTCTCTTATGTCAAATCTTTGATCATGAGAATAGCCGATCAGCTTACACTTTTCTTCTAATTGTTTGACATAATTATAATGGAAAAAAGGAAAACAATTTAGAGCATGTATACAAAGAGACACTCACCAAGAAGCATCAGATATATATGAAAAATACAAAATTTCCTGTCTATATAACACTTATACAGAATTTCTATTATCCAGTTCGCTCATTCAAAACAACTTTTGTAGTAACAACTATATTGTTAACTGCTCTGTAGTTTCTTCACTCAGAATGTCATTGTTCTTTGTCCACACAAAATGTCATATCAACTCCTTTGCCCAACAAATTACACATTTCATGTAAAACTTCAGCAAAATGATCACAACTATGGAATTAGTTCTTAGCCTTTATTAAAAAATCCCTATATATTTTCATATAAGATTGCTATACTATACATTCATTCATAAAATTGAATAAATTTTTATTAAAGTTTAATTTTCTTCCACAAAAGTAATGTTTTTACAAAAAAATTTATGTCTTGTTCTAATATTACTTGAAATATCTAAACAAAAATTATTTTCTTTTTTTGGGGGGGGCACACCCAGTGACGCTCAGGGGTTACTCCTGGCTATTCGCTCAGAAGTCACTCCTGGCAGGCACGGGGGACCATATGGGAACCGGGGGATTGAACCGTGGTCCGTCCTAAGCTAGCGCAGGCAAGGCAGCAGGCAGCTTACCTCTTGCACCACCTCCCGGCTCCCCAAAAATTATTTTCAGTGTAAAATCCTTACTGATCTAACTGTAGGTAACTTGTTAGTACTGAAAAGTAAATGGAGTGAGGGACCAGAGCAATAGCACAGTGGTAGGGCACACAACTAACCTAGGACAGACCTGGGTTTATCCCTGGTGTCCTATATGGTCCTCTGGGCCAGGAGTGATTTCTGAGTGCATAGCCAAAAGTAACCTCTGAGCGTCACCGGATGTGGCCACAAAATACAAAATAAATAAAATAAAGCTCTATTGCTCTAATATAATTTTAATAGCTCTACAGAAAAATTATATTTTAGACCATAGCACTCAGGGATCACTCCTGATAGGCTCAGAGGGCTATTTGGTGTTATGGAAACTGAATAGGAGTTGGCCCAATGCCCTTTCATATTGATTCTCTTCTTAGTTCTTTTTTTAAAAATAATTTATTTAAGCACCATGATTACAAACATGTTTACAGTTGGATTTCAGTCATAAAAAAGAGCACCCCCCTTCACCAGTGCAATATTTACCATGAATGAGCAAGACATTTCTCATCTTTTAATGAAGAGTGACTATCGCATCTATATTTTTTATAATAGTTGATATGTTTATATATGATATTCAAAATTAAATATGGCTTTCTTATGCAATATATAATTTACTAAATTAATAACAATAATAATGTGGATATCTTCAAACCGATAATATGTTTTATATTACCATGTTTTATCTCATGTATGTACTCCCAATCCCACTAAATCTAGTACTTTTTATTACAATCTATATTTAACTTTAGAATGCATGAAAGCATATATAAACATACTAAATCAAGTATGTTTAAAATATTTATATTTTATAATAATAAAACACTATTATATAATTAAACTTACATATATAAGTGATATCTATCTGTATCTATGAGTGCAATTTCTAGATCATTTGTGTGTGTTTGTTCTTAGATATTTTTCCATAGAACATTTTTCCCAACTTTTCTTTCAACAGTTTCTGATTTATCACTGATAAATATTCTATAATTGGCCAAATTCAGACTTTTAATTCTTTTTGCTTACTGTGAAATATCTAATAGTAAATTTTAAAATAATTATTAAGATCACTAATGAAGCTAGACAATAACTACATTAAGAGGGGATTTTGAGGGGCCGGGCGGTGGCGCTGAAGGTAAGGTGCCTGCCTTACCGCGCTAGCCTTGGACGGACCGCGGTTTGATCGCCCGTGCCCCATATGGTCCCCCAGGCCAGCCAGGGGCGACTTCTGAGCGCATAGCCAGGAGTAACCCCTGAGCGTCACTGGGTGTGGCCCAAAAACCAAAAAAAAAAAAAAAAAAAAAAAAAAGAGGGGATTTTGAGGCCATCATATATTTATACACATTTTTTGTTTGTTTTGGGGGGGGGGTCACACCCGGCAGCGCTCAGGGGTTACTCTTGGCTCTAACTAAGAAATCACTCCTGACATGCTCTGGGAAGCATATGGGATGCCGGGATTCGAACCACCATCCTTCTGCATGCAAGGCAAATGCCTTACCTCCATGCTATCTCTCCGGCCCTTATATACTTCTTTTACTAAATTCTATTTACTGTCAATAATTATTACTAGTTTTTCTGGAAATTTTAATTAAAATATGTATAATCTTATTTTTCCCTCCTATATAGTCATTCTATTCCTTGAGTGTTCAATCTAGCTCACTGTAGAGTTTATATGGCTATTTCTTTGCTCAATATTCTACTTATTTTATTTTACTATTTATTATTATGTATTGGATTTTTATTTATTTAAACCTTTTAATTTATTAGTGCTAATTTTAATAGCTTATATTTTTATTGTTAGCATATCTTTGTTCGTTGTTGGTTTATTTTTTGGTGGGGGTTGTTACCCAGCAGCACTCAGGGGTTACTCCTAGCTCAACACTCAGAAATCTCTCCTGGCAGGCTTGGGGAATCATATGGGATGCCAGAATCAGAACCACCGCTCTTCTGCATGCAAGGCAAACACCCTATTTCTCTGCTATTTCTCCGGGCCCTTTTGTCCATTTTTAGTTCTTTACTTAATTAGTATCTGCACCATAACTGCCTATGCTCTGGGCTTACTCCTAGCTCTGAATTCAGGGATCACTTTTGGTGGATCTCACAGACCACATGAGGGTCTGAATATCAGTGCCAGGTTTCTGAGTGCAAGGCATTTTCTGTAAACCTCTTGTCAATTTTTATAAAGTTTTGTTTTCTTATATTTAAAAATCTTTTAAATTGTTATTTAAATATTTATATTTACTACTGTTACTTTTAGTCTATAGCTGATTACTGTAACATGTAAAAATTTGTAAAGCAGTTTACTTTTGCTCAATTGCTACTCTTTGCATATGTGAGCTGTTCAAACTTTATGTTTGTTATTTTTGAGATAAGTTTAACGTATTTATCAAAATGTTTTCCTGAATAGCTTCATATCTCTGCTAAATGGAATATTTCTGTTACTGCAACTCTAAAAGGCCATAGCATAATTTATGTAAAAAACATATACACATAGAATATTTTCAAATTTTCAGATTTCAGAAACTCCTTTTGTCCCCATATTTTCAGTATCTCACCTCTTTAAGGTCCTCATAGTAAAGAAATAGCATTCGTGAATTATTATTTCTCTTCTCCCACCATGACTTTGCATGTTTATACCAAGAACCATATGGAACTAAAATTAGAAATAAGAACCATGTAAGAGCATAATGCCATCTTTATATAATTTGAAAATTATTGTAAATATGGTAAAATTAAATTGCTATGGAATTAATATTAATGATCAGTATTACATTTTAAACAAATTTCTTTGAGACTAGAAAATAAAACAATGCGGAATACATACAGAGAAACATATCAACATTTCAAGTATGTCAAAATTTGTGATATAGAGACAAACCAAAGCATTTTTAATCAATTTATAGGTATTATTAGAACATTCCAGTATCTTTGAAACCTGCGAATCTGTGTGTCTAATTGTATGTGTTAATACATGTATGTACAACCAGGTTCCTAGTGAAGAAATTAAAGTTGTAGACTTTCAACATTATATTATCACAATTCAGTTCAAACTCAAATTTATCACTTACAAACTAGTTTAGGCAACTTAAATTAATAATTATACATATTTACTATTTTCAGGATATCTGTAAGTGGCATTAAAAACCCTATGTCATTTAATACTAAAATCTGATGTGATTAAATAGAATATATTCTTCTATTTTTTATTCTTTATATGCAAGTAATTTACTTAAGGTTAGAGAGATATTACAGAGATATTGCTTGTCTTACAAGCAATATAACTGGAACACACATGGTTCTCTGAACACTGACTCTCAGGAGATCTCAGGAGAGATCTCTAAGCCCTGAGTATCATAGTGTGTCCAATATCCCATCAAAAATAACATAGAAAACCAAGATAACTTTAATTAATTAAAATAATATGTATGCTCATGGAACTGTAAAAAATAAATAACTGTAAATAAATAAATTTTGTGGCTTTAGATTGTTTTGTGTACTGCTAAGAAATGTTATAATGTACTACAATCTGGAGACTTAAAGTACAAAGTAATTGGGCATGTGTTGTATTTTATTTTTCTTAATGTTTTTGGCTGAAAGTTCAAAATTAAGGTGCCAGCAAGGGGATTTCTTCTGAGAATTCTGTTTATGGGTGATTGTCTTCCAATTGTAACTTCACCTTGTCCTCTTTGAATCTTTGTCTTGATAAAATAAGAAAAAAGAAAACCAAGTTAAATATTTTACCACCTAGTAAAAAAAATCAGAAAATACAATGATGTGTGAAGAAAATACCAATTTTTTTCACTAAGTCCTTGCTTTAAAATGTTTTAATGACTTTTTATATAGAAAAAAATTACATGATAATATTTAGTCATAGTATTTATCCCTTTTGTGGTAGTAGAGCATTTTAATAAGTCATGCAATAAGGCAGATTTTTAAAATTATAATGACGTATATAATTTCTAATTAATTATTTTTGTTTCCTTTAATTATTAAAAAATAATTTTAGAGAAACACCTGACAGTTTAGAACTTACTGTTGATATTTACTCTTATATTTTATTTATTCTTTTGTTTTGTTTTGTTTTGGGGGGGGGTTATACCTGGCAGTGCTCAGGGGTTACTCCTGACTCTATGCTCAGAAATCACTTCTGGCAAGCTCAGGGGACCATATGGGATGCTGGGATTCGAACCACCAACCTTCTGCATGCAAGGCAAAATGCTTTTACCTCCATGGTATCTCTTCAGCCCCATATTTTACTCATTCTTGATGGAGATCTAGGAATTGTATGTTGAGCTAGCAATTGATTCCTGATTAGTCATGTACAAATTATCTAACTGTGCTGTTTCTGATCCTACATCACAATATTTTTCCTAAAATGTAAAACAAAGTATGTCTTACATTTAGCCACTCAAAGATTATTCAATATTTCTAAGTGTCAAGTAGCCTTCAATACTCAATTTCAGATCATTCTGAATGTTTCCTTCCTTGAATCTAGTTGTACATTTACTCATCTACTTTAGTTTGGAGCTAAACAGAAAAATTAAGTTTTTCATATATTTCTTTTTTTCTTTTTTTTGGTTTTTGGGCCACACCCGGTGACGCTCAGGGGTTACTCCTGGCTATTCACTCAGAAGTCACTCCTGGCAGGCACGGGGGACCATATGGGGAACCGGGGAATCGAACCGAGGTCCGTCCTAGGTTAGCGCAGGCACCTTACCTCCAGCGCCATCGCCCGTCCCCCAGTTTTTCATACATTTCACACTGCCTGTCCCCAAATAACCACTGAAATTTGGGGGGATAAATGAAAATTCTCTATTTTTCAGTGTCTGGAGTTTTAATAGCATCATCCTGTGAAATGCTTTTCTCAGATAAAATAAAATAAGATCAGAAAATAAATGGAGACTCAGGTTATATAATATATAATATAGGCAAAAATTGTTAACTTCAACCCTCAAAATTAGCTAGGGCTGGAGTGATAGCGTAGCAGTAGGGCTTTTACCTTTGCACTCGAGTGAACCAGGACAGACCTCAGTTTGATCCCTGGCATCCCATTTGGTCCCCCATGCCACGAGCTATTTCACAGTGCATAGTCAGGAGTAACTTCTGAGCATCACTGTGTGTGCCCCCAGAAACAAAACAAAACAAAATAAACACAAAAGAACCTTCTATAAATTTATTTTCAAGTATTGAAATGGAATGTCAATATTCAACATTTGCCCTCTATAATTGGAAGTACTATGATTTTAAGGGTTTCTAGAACTTCTCTGTTTTAATTCAAGATCAGATACCTTACTTCATAAATGATGTTAGTCTCATCTAATTGATCTTGAAAATGATTCAGAGAAATAGTAGTTAAATTTATGTCAAACTATAGCACCCAATGCACTACACAGAGAGACCATAACCTCCAGCATCTAGGGAAGGAAGGAAGGAAGGAAGGAAGGAAGGAAGGAAGGAAGGAAGGAAGGAAGGAAGGAAGGAAGGAAGGAAGGAAGGAAGGAAGGAAGGAAGGAA
>PVKC010017675.1:0-20087 GCA_004027635.1 Crocidura indochinensis | reverse complement strand
TTTAAATTTTTTTTTTTTTTTTTTTTTTTTTTTTTTTTTTTGGTTTTTGGGTCACACCCAGCAGTGCTCAGGGGTTACTCCTGGCTCCATGCTCAGAAATTGCTCCTGGCAGGCACAAGGGACCATATGGGGCACCAGGATTCGAACCGATGACCTTTTGCATGAAAGGCCTTACCTCCATGCTATCTCCCGTGCCCCATGAATAAATTTTCTAAGAACAACATATCTAACAACAATATATCTAACAATAATATAGGGCAACATATCTACCAAAACCTTAATTTATCTTATACTATAAATTATATAAGTAAAACTTATTTATTTAATTGGAAATAGTGCACTCTTTCCCCTAGGGCTTTTAGCTGGAGCAGTTGGAAACAGCAATTTTTTTATATATATATATATATAGTTATATATATAGTATATATATACTAGCTGTTATTATTACCAGTACTACTACCACTACCACAATTAGTACTATAACTATTACTACATTGGCTTTTACTACTGCTTCTACTAATGCTCTACTACTTCCAAACTATCAACCTACTTGGGTTAGCATCTTCTCAAATTTTGTTTTCTTTTCTCTAGGCAGTACATATAGTGATTATCTTTCACCTGATTGATGTGAAAAATAAATGACATGATGCATGGGAATACTACGGATATTTTTGACAAATAAAATGTATATGCTACAAAATGCTGTTTCTCTAAATTCTGTTTGTGTAAAATAGACATATTTTCTCAATCCCACTGACATTAAGTGCCTATAATGATCCAGGAAAAGTATGAAAAAAAGGAAAAAATATAATTTTTCCACCATTATAAAATTTGGACTCTTGTGACAATGAACACTTGCCACTGTTAGTAAGCAAAATAATTTCTACTAAAGATCGATTTAATAGTGAAAATCCAGTACAATCAGATAAAATTGCCAGTTAAAGGGTCAGTAGCTATTTTTATTCCCTTTGGTTTGGGGGCTACATGGGTGATGCTCATGAATTACTTCGGGCTCTGCACTCAACAACTGAGGATTGAATTCACTTTGGCTGTACTCAACACAAGAACTCAGGTTATGCACTTTCCTGCTGTATCTGCTCCATACCCAGAATTGGTAACTATTTTGAAGTGTATAGATAGACACTTCTGTGAGGAGAAAAATCAGAGGAGGAGATACACAGTATGAGTTATAAGAATGAGGTATAAACAGCATGTGGTTAAAGAGAAGCTGCATTAAAAAATACTTGGTCAACCCAAACAAATAATTCTAAGCTAATAGAATCTGGAAAAAGATCTTTGGAGTAACTGAGGGAGGGTAAATAATGCTAAAAAATTAATGCAATTGTCTATAATAGATGTCAGGGAATTCATTTTTCCTTTGTAAAGGGACACATAGTAAATATTTAAGATTTTATACCATATGGTAGCTATAAATTGACTAAACTCAGCCTTTCAAATCCCAAGTGCCAAGAAGAGATGAGTGGATAAGGAAAATGTAATACTTATACACAATGAAATACTATGCAGCTATAAGAAAAAATGAAGTCATGAAATTTGCTTATACATAGATTGATGTGGGGAATATTTTTTTTTATTTTTAATTATAAGAACAAAGGTGCAAAGAAAGAGGGCAAGATAAAGATACAGTGAAAGGACAATCACCCATAGATAGGATTATCAGAAGTCCCCTTGCTGATATCTTGACTTTGATCTTTCAGCTGCGCTTTTTGGGTGCGGGTCCAAGGGGTGGTCCCGAGGGGGTCTTGGTCAAAGCAGCTCAGCAGAAAGAGCAGAAGAAAGGTGGAGCGCCCGGCTGGTACTATTTTATTTTTATTTTTATTTATTTTTATTTTTTTTCGGCTGGTACTATTTTTAAAGCCTCTGGGTAACCAATCGCCCGACTTGTCTGGACTCACGTGGGTCAGATGAGGCCATCTTAGCGAGGGGAGGTCCCGAGGTGGTCTTGGTCAGAGCGACTCCGCATAAAGAGCAGAAGAAAGATGATGTGGGGAATATTATGTTGAGTGAAATGAGCCAGAGGGAGAGAGATAGAAATAGAATAATCTTACTTGTTTGTGGGGCATAAACAAAAAAAAGTATGGTAATATTATCCAGAGACAAAAGTGTTGAGAAACAAAAAGACAAGTTCATGGTAGGAAGCATGTCACAAATACTGGAGTAGTGCATTTAGGGTGGAAAAGTGTCCACTATGAAAATGATCATTTGAAATGATCACTCTTGACAATAACTGGGTGTTTAAAGGAGATAAGGTGGTATGCATAGTATCCTTTCATTAACAATAGTGCAAGTCACAATAAAAAAAAAAAAAGGGAGAAAGGGGTGGGAGAGAAGAGGAATAAAAGAGTAAAATGCTTGTTCCAGAGCATGCAAGGGGGAGGATAAGAGGAAGAATGGGCACATTGGTGGCAGGAAATGTTCATGAGTGAAGGGAGGTATACATTGTATGACTAAACTCAATCACGAATAACTTTGTAAACACAGTGTTTAAATAAAAAGGGAAAATACAAATTTGGTGAAATTAGTACATACAGAGATGGGCTTGACTGTGTTTCAATAAAACTTAATTTACAAAACAGGCAGAGGTCTAGTTATATTGATTGTTGACCATGCTTTGCTAATTCATGGTTGATAACATTAGTTAGACAAAAGACCTACATATGCAATACACTAGGAAATAGTTTTCCAAAGATTGCCACATGACAATATCCATGTCATATTCCTATTACAGTGTTCCATTGACATTCTTATATTCATACATAGAAGCTATGTCTTAAATTTGGGTGTTTCTGGGACTGCAGCAGATGTGTGCTGTCTGATGTTTACAGATAAATCACGAAAAAACAAGGTGGCTTTCATTTGACTTTCTTGGAACACAGCTTGAGAATCCTGAGTTTATACATTAAAAGAAGTCCATCTGTTCTGAGACTACCGTGCTGGAGACAGCACAAAGAGAAAAAACCTAGAGTCATACTAATTTGTATTCATTTAAATCTGGCGAACCAAGGACTAGTCTCTTGCATAGAATACACACAAATTTTAATTCATTATTCTTGGTGGAGGTTTTAGATCACATATGACAGTGCTCAGGATGAAACTCACGGCTCTGTTATCAAGGAATAACCTCTTGTTATTCTCAGTGGACTATGTATATTGCTGGGCTTCCAACTAGGATCATTTTTACCATATCTACATGCAAGACAAATGCCTGACCTCCTATAGTATTTCTTCAACTCATGTGTGACCGTTTAGATAATTCTTTCCCAAATCATCTAGCTATTCCAGTTAATGCTAAATGAAGGAGAAATTAGCTATCTATGTCAAACATTTACAATATTTCATATTAATAATCAACTAGAGATTTTACTGGCTTATCCCACCACATTTGAACAAGTTTCTTACATGAAATTGATAGCTAATTCTATTTTTAAAAAGTATTGCTTGATGGTATTTCATTCCTCAAATATCTCGATGAGACTGCATATTATCTTCATTGTATTTGCAGGACTTAATATCTAACTTCAGGGAGAATAATTTATAATAATAGGATTCTTGAATCACAAGATTATTAAATGTTTATATTTAGCACTGACACTTTTAAAATCTATCTCATTTATTTTGTTTTCCACATTTAGAATTTTGTTTGCCCTTTCCTTGGTCTGAGATATTTTTGTGTTTTGTTTTAAGGAATGCTTTTAAGATTCTGGAGAGATAGTACAGCAGATAGGGTACTTCCCTTGTAAGCAATCCCTAAGACCCCATATGGATCCCCAAGTACTGTCAGGAATGATTCTTGAGCACAGAACCAGGAGTAAATATTGAGCAACACTGGGTTCATATTCTCCAAAAAGAAAACCCTTAAAATAAATAAATACATAAATAAATAGTGCATTTAATTGCCCACTGGAGTTTTATTATAGTTATCTTTAAATACTTGTGCAATATTTCTAACTTTTGCATCATCATAGTAATATTTGCTTATTGTCTTTTCTCATTTAAGGTGGGATTTTTGTTGCTTGCTATGATGAAGTTGTATTCTGAATGTTAAGAATAATAAGATTAGTTTTGATCTAAACGTTCTGTTTTAGTATTTTAATGTGGGCTGCTAGAGCATAATATACTAAATTGTGTTACTTAATACCAACTGAGCATTTTTTTTCTTGTAGATGCAGGAACTAGAAATTTGAAATCAGGGTAATAGCATGCTAGGTCTGAAAAGAGGTGATTTTCAGATTAATATTGTCAATGCACATTGGAGAGAAAAAAAACATATCCCTGGAATTCTCAGGGATACTATTGGTAACCTTATTTATTTGGGAAGAATCTTCATAGTTTCATCTAATCCTAATCACCTCTGAATTGCCCAAACTCATAATTCATTATGTTGCAGGTAGGATTTTATCCGAGAAATTGGTGGAATAAAACCCCAAATATTCAGTCAAAAGCAATTCGGAAGTCAATCTACTAGTATTCAGAATTAATACTCTAGTTCCCAATTGTTTAAATGTTCATTTTGATGCAGAATGTATGAGACACTACTGTTCTACCTACTGAGTGCTGCTAGGTGACAGTGTCATTGTTATGATGGGACAGGTCTGAGGGCCACATGTTCCTATACAGCACTGGCCGTGAAATTCACCCAGGAGTGGCACCCTGACCTCAGTCATTTTTATTAACTCCAGTCAGTCATCCTTGCTCACTCCACATTTCTGTCTTTTTCTGAGAGCTAGTGTGTTGTGTCTAAGTTTTTAAAAATTGAAAGATCAAAATGAAAAACATCTTCCCTGTGTATTATTCTAGTCCTTTCTCACTCTAAAACTTGTACTTTCCCCACTCATTCACACTTTGAGGTTGTGATATCAGAAACAGTGTGTGTTCTGCCTACTTTTAAATTGAATTCTGGACATTCAGACACATTTCTTCTGTGGCTCTTCTTGTCCCTCCAATTTTCCTTCACCTAATTTCTTGTCATAGTTACATTCAGAATATTTTCTCTCTGCTCTCTGGCTCTCTCATTCTTTCCACGTCATTTCCCTCCAGTGGAACATTAGCAATCTATTCATATCTTTGAGAGGCTTAGTTTATAAGTGTGAGATCACTGTGTTTTTAAGGAATATACAAAGAATGAGGAACTTTTGTCTGATACTGGTAAAGAACTGGAATATAAAATTCAGAAAAAAGTTTTTCCTGTCTCTGCGGTTCTTTCTTATTCTTCTTTACTATACTGCGTCAGACTTTATTGATAGCTGGTGCAGAAATTATAGTGAACCTGATCTTAGCCATATCTATCTATTTCTCTTTTTCTTCTTTAAATTGCTATTGCATGTAATGGAAGAACTCTTCCATATAATGAAAAGAGTTGATTTTGTTCCCAAATGGAAGGAAGCCTTATTGTTATTCTCTTGATTTTATTTTCTGGGTATCTGTTGTATTTGGTACTAAGATTTTGAAAAGTGAGACATTGAGCTGAAAAATTAATACAGTAATATTTCCCTTTGGTTCAATTTGTGATTCTGGTTAATTGCATTGACTGTGAGAATTTTGGCTGAATAGTTAATTTTATCCAGTTTTGCTTTTCTTATAACAGCAACACAATTAGACACTTTGAGAAGGAGGTGCACTAGAGGGGACAGTGGGGGACAGTGCAAGAGAGAAATAGAGAAAGGGAGAGAGAACATGTAGTGTTTATTACAGATATTTTCATAACTTCCAAATTTTATTATTGGTTGTTAAACTACCATTATCTAATTAAAACTCATGCATCACATATTTGTATATGTTTATTTATACACATATATAAAAATAACAATACACACAGAATTGGTACTATCTGTAGTTACAGGCATCTATTGGGCACCTTGAAACATACATTAGAAAATAAAGTTGCATGAGTGTTACTCAAATTCATAGTTTAACCCAACGCAACGCACATGTATGTGCAAATGTGTGTATTTGTATGTGCTCTGGAAAAAGTTGTTCAGTTATCAAGGGGCTGAAATATAGTATCAGGTGGAGATATAAGGCACTTGTCTAGTACATAATGGTCTATGGTTTGATTCTTGACACCTTAGGGCTGCTCAAATAGGAGAAATCTCTGAGTCAAGAGCAAGCCCTAAGTACAACCCCCAAATAAATCAAATAAGATGTAGAAAAGAAGTCTCAAGTCCTTATTGAAAGCATTTGAACAATGATATTCTTCAGATTTTTAAGATTCTAATTTGAGGTCTATTCCTGATACAACGTGAAACAGTCCAATGGGATCATTGTTATTGTGGGTTACTGTGGTGATAGCTTGTTAGATAGATAATAAGTGTGTATTTTTCAAATCACAAGCTTTACTCCTGGAGAAAATTAAGAGGTCATTTAGAAGTAGAACTCATCTCTCTTTTCGAGCATCAAACAATGAAGTACCAGTTTCAGACATTTGTCTTTTCTCTCCTGCTCTTTCTTTTCTCTAGCCTATATGCAAAATTCCTGTAAATGATTTAAAGATGAAATCTATTGTCACAAAATTAAAAAAAAAAGACTGATTTTTTTGTGACAAGGAACTGTATAGCTGAATTAAAAAAAGTGCTCGGACATTAGTATTCTTTTTGATTGTTTTGTAAGAGATGACTCAGACTTAGAGGGATCGAAGGAAAGAAGGAAGGGAGGGAGGGAGGAAGGAAGGAAGGATAGAAGGGAGGAAGGAAGGGAGGAAAGGAGGGAGGAAGGAAGGAGAGGAGTAAGTGATGAAGCAAGGGAAGGAGGGAGGAAGAGAAGAAGGAAGGAAGGGAGGAAGAATGAATGAATGAAGGAAGGAGGCAGGAGAGAGGGAGGGAAGAGAGGGAGGAAGGAAGGAAGGGAAGGAAGGAAGTGAAGGAAGGGAGGATATACTTTCATTCCACTATAGAAAGCTCACAGTTGTGCATTTTAGTAACCATGTCTCTGTATGATTATTGAGCTCAAGCAATCGGATTTCTACCTTCTTGCAAGAAGATGATGAATACGTATGACCCTGCCCTGCAGTTCAAGCCCAAGCTACCACAATGCCTGCATGCCGAAGTAAATAGTCTAATTAGCTGCATAAATTAGATCAAGAGCTACAGAATTCACACTTTATCCTTAAACAAACCTCCCCTACTCCACGGCCAGGTTCCCCAATTCATCTTAGAAAAACACAGTTCATTTATTCAGTCAAGTTAAGCTGGGCTGAAAAAAAATCAGAGAGGAAAAAAAAAAAAAAGAAGCTATCAAAGTTTTTCAAAGTTTTGTTTTCACTACCCCCCTCCCAGTTTCCAATTCCTTTGCCAGTTTCATTCTCCAACTTTCTTTCAACAGGGCTTGATCTAACAAGAAAACAGTGGGTTCATTTACCCAGCAAGGGAGCGCTTTTCATGTTTGAGCTTTGAAATGAAAATTGTCTTTGGGCAGACTTCTCCCAGTTCCATCTGAGAGCAGCAGGCCTGTCATCCTGTCTATGAACTTGCAGAAATGAAGCCAGACTTGGGAAGGCAGCAGAAATGGGCAAGTTTCTCCCCGAGAAAGGGTCTGACCTAGAGAAGAGCCCAAATCAAAAGTGAGGAAAATTCAGTATTCAAAAGACTGGAGTGATACGGTTTGATCTTGCAGACTACAAGCATTAAATATATCACCCCCATGGTTCCCGGTCATAGACTTAGATATGAATTTGATCACGAATAGCTGCCTTTAGTCCAGGGGAATTTAATTGCATATTATCACGCAACACATCTGTAGATACCTTTGAAGTAGAAAGTGGATCCTGGGATAGTAAGGTCTGTCCAAGACAGGTTGAATTGCTTCAAAATATCTTAGCTAGGGAGCTTGCTGGAAAGATGTACAGCAGGCTGATCCAGGTTCAATCTGTGGCCCTCAATATCGATCCCAAAGCCCACCAAGAGTGATCTTTGAACACAGAGCCAGGAAAAAAGTCTTGAATATCCTTAGTTGTGCCCCCCAAACAAACCCAAATAAGTCATTTGTTTGTTTTTTATCTTTTACTTTGGGGTTGGAAGCATTCACAGTGGAAAGTGAATGTTCCTTCCTCTCTTTGTATTCAAAACTTATAGTAGAGCTACTGTGAGAAATAAATCATTATCATTTCCATGGTAATTAGGGCTATGCAACCTAGAAATCTTTACATACTGTCATTCCTTTTAGAAACAATGTGTCTTTGGATAATGAGTTAGTCTCCCTCAGAAACTCAGTTTTCCCAGCTCTACAATGAGAATGGCAGTACTTTATTTGGGGAAGGTTATAGACACTATGGAAATAAATAAAAACAATTAGGATGTAGCTAAATGTGTGCCATAAATGGTTCTTTACTACCAATTTTGGGATGGTAGAAGAAGAGAGCAAGAGATTCTGAGAAAGGAGAAAGAGAAAGCATTCCACAGAAGTGATTGGAGGAAAGTGATTTTCCCAGAAGGAGTTGTTGGTAAGATAGAGAACGCTTTCCAATAGAAGTTAGTTTTTTATTTTTGTTTGTTTTGGGGCCACATCCAACAGTGCTCAGGGGTTAATCCTGGCTATGCACTCAGAAATCACTCCGAACAGGCTCATGGGATGCCGGGGATTGAACCTGGTTTCTTCTGGGGCTAGCTGTGTACAAGGCAAAAATGCCCTACCGCTGTGGTATCACTCCAGCCCAGAATCTAGATTTCTCAAGCAGAAGGTAAATACCAAGAAGGAGTTTCAGGAGGTGTGTGTGTGGGGGTGAGTGGGGGGGGGAGAGCTACTGTGCAGTCATGGTTATGTTTACAAATGAGGGATGGACCAATAGAATGTTTTGAGTGACCATCTGAACAATTCATACTTGATTAAACAGACAAGGGGAAATAATTGAAAGTTGTCAATTAGAAAAATCACAGATGGAGAACTTTTCCTACTCAGGGAGATTATAAGAAGCAAAAGGTAGGGTGGTTGGCTTTGGGAGGTAGTGGCTAAGCACATCATGGGGAGTGGTATAAACAAAGAAGTGACTTTCAGAAATGTTATTGGTTTATTTGCACACGCAAAACATGACCAGATGTTATTTTTAGGGTGAAAATGATGCTCTTGGCAGCAAGGATCAAATGTGAAAGCTAAAAGACCAGGGGGTCAGAGGATAGATGGAACATGTTTTCTGGTCTACTTTGCACTCTGAGTGTTCCACAATAAATCATTCTACAAAGGCAATCAACACTCTTGTTCCTGAATCCTGACATTTAATTGGCATTATCTGTCCCGACGTAGAGGTAGGCAATCAATGACTTTGGTCTAGGAGTTGAGCACCTTTGGATTTCAGACAATTGAGAGGAAGGTAGTCACATTTGTGTGTTGCCTCCCCAGGAAGGTACATCTGGCTGGGACAGTCACTTGCTTTGTGAGTCAAAGGCAAACAAAGTACTATTAGTTCATGTGATCCTTCCTTCCATTCCCAGTGAGTCCCCATAATATCTGGGATTAGAAGGTGTCAGCTAGGGGTCTGGAGACTTTAGTACTTACTAATGGGAAGCTTCTTCACAAAGATACTGTGCCCTTGAGGGATTGGTCACATGTTTATTGTGTTTCTGCTCAATATCCCGTAATACAACTCAAAAAGGAGGAAACATCATTGTAATCAGTATGAATGGAATCTCAAATCCTGTATGATCAGTTTCAATATTATTCTTCTGAAATTTTTCAATGCTCTAGGTTCCAGGATAAGCTATATCCATTGAGGTACACAACATTATCAGAGACCTTTATGTTTTCAAGAATCCCAGAGCACACACCAAGAGCTACATAAATTTAGGTGCAGAACAGACTATGATAGAAATAACTTGATCAAAGGTTCCTATTGAGGGCATTTAATGTGGGACTTGGGATTCGAGAAGCGTTAGCTAGACAGAAAGAAGAATGACACGCTAAATAGAAACAGCAACACACTGTATTTTACTGCATAATCATCACATCTTGGTTTTTCAGCCTCCAAATGGGATTATAACCTGTCATCATGTAATTGTCATATGGCAAAATTCTACTTGTCACATTGCTTAAAAGATAAAGAGTAGCAATCAATTCACCAGTGGCATATACACATACATGGAGCATGTATTTGTCTTCTCACACACTGTGAGCCATGAACTTAGAATTCTTAGTGCACTTATATCAGTGATTTTCCAAAAATTAACTCACTTTTTTTTTTCAGACTGCTGCTGTCAGTACAAATGGGATTGTTACTTAACCCAATAATGAGCTTTAGGTGCAAAGTGGGAGGCAGCTAGTTGATAGGCAAAGCTTCTCTGAGCAGATTATGTATAGGTAACCATCTTCCAAGACTAGCTAAAATGTTCTGTCTGACACCCACATATTAAAGTGGGAAGCCTTTTAATGCAAAAGTTATTCTGTGGGCTTTAATTTGACAGTGTTTATGTGGACTATTCAAAATTAACATATCTGTAAATATTTCAGGCACCAAATGCTGCTTAGTAGTAATTTTTAGGTAATACCCAGTACAATTTTTGATATTCATTTTTGTTTAAAATTTTATATCTATGATTATTTTTATAGCACCATAGTTACAAAATTGTTCATTTTATTTGTTCATTGTTCATAGAATGTACACAACTCTTTATCAGTGTATCAGTGTATCCAACTACCAATATTCCCAGTTTCCATCCCATTTACCTTCCCATGCCTGCCTCTGGAGCAAGCATTTTACCTCTCTCTCTCTTTCTACTTTTTTGACAATATGACTTGCACTATGCTAGTGAAGTGATAACATAAATATCACTTTATCCCCTTTCAATGCCCAGTTCTCCAAAGTTATTATTTTCTCCAACTATCATCATTGTCACAGTGGATTGTTTCACTATCAACTGCATTCACCACTATTTGTAGTAAACTTTATACCATGGACTGGCCCCCCTTATCCTCATATCTACTATCTCTGGATATTATTACCATACTATATTTTATCTTTCTTATATAACACAAATGGGTGAGATTATTCTATGTTTATCCCCCTCTCTCTGACTCATTTCACTCAGCATAATAATCTAGTTATTCATACACTTAGAAGCAAATTTTATGACTTCATTTTACTTAACAGCTGTGTAGTATTCAATTGTGTAGATATACCATGTTTTTTTTTATTTAGCCATTCCTCAATTCTTAAGTGCTTGGGTTAATTCCATATTCTGGTTATTGTAAATAGTTCTGTGATGAACATAGTAATGCAGAGGAGTTTTCTGCATGGTGATTTTGGGTTCTTGGAATATATCAGTAAAAGTGATATTGCTGGATCAATTTCTAGTTTTTAAGGAAAGGAATATCGATATTTTTTTCCAAAAAGGCTGGACCAGTCTACATTATCACCAGTGACGTATAAGTGTCCATTTCTTCCTGTAACTGTGTCAGCACTAGTTGCTATGTTCTTTATAATGTGTTCCAATTTCTGTGATGTGAGGTGATACCTCGTTATTGTTTTGATTTGCATCTCCCTGATGATTAGTGATGTGGAGCATGTTTTTCATGTGTCTTTTGACCATTGGTATTTCTTCTTTGAGGAAATGTTTATCCATTTTTTCTCCTCATTTTGGATGGGGTTAGACATTTTTTTCTTGCTACATTCTATCAACACCAGCAAAATGTTGAAAAATAAGTTTCACTCAATGGCCACTCCTAAATTTGTTACATAAAAACTTTTTAAAAGCACATTAAACCCATACAACTAAATGTGGTAGGCAAAAAGAGACATATTCAAGAGTATGTCCTATTGAAAAAGTAGATAAAATGAAAGAATCATGTGGGAGATTATGAAACTAGATTTTGGGTGTACAGTACCAGAGTTACATCAAATCTATCTGGAACATCTAAGATTATTTGATCAAGATCATTTTTTGATGGAAAGGAAGAAATAATATGGTATCCAACTCTTTCTCTAGTTAACACCATGTGAAAGGTAAAAAGTATATAATACACTGCCTCTCTATTATACTGGTCACTGAGAATACAATACAATAAAGTTGAATTTGGCTCTTTATTTATTCATATTTATTTATCAACCCTTGACAAATTCTGTCAAATCATGCTTGGCTTTAGGTACCACATGTAAAGGAATTAATTTTGATAATTCCCATAAACAATGAAGTAGATGATCATACCTTTTAGGCTGATAGAAAAATACATGTGAAAGAAGAACTAACTTTTTTTTTTTCAAAAGAATGAACATATATCACTCCCAGGGATATAGCCTAGGAACACAAAAACACAATACAAAAAACACCTTCTGCACGCCTATATTCATTGCATCACTATTTACAATAGCCAAAATCTGGAAACAACTCAAATACCTGACAACAGATGAGTGACTAAAGAAATTGTGGTCTATATACACAGTGGAATACTATGCAGTCATCAGGATAAAATGAAGTCATAGAATTTCCTTGTACATAGACTGACATGGAAACTATTGTGCTGAGTGAAATAAGTCAGAGGGAGAGAGATAGACACAGAATTGGGCTCTTTCGTCTATGGAATTCAAGAAAAATGAAAGACATTATTGTAGTAATAGCCAGAGACAATAGAAATGAGGGCTGGAAAGACTGATATAAAGGACTGATATAAGGACCTGCGATATAAAGCTTAACATGAAGAGTGTTGAGCTCTGTTAGAGAAATAACTACACTAACAATTATCATGACAATGGTAGTGAATGAAAGAAGTAGAATGCATTTCTCCAATACAGGCAGGGGATGGAGGGAGGAAAATTGTGGGGGGGGGCAAACAAACAAACAAACAAACAAAAATGAATGAACTTAGAGTGAACACTGAGAGTAAGTTAAGGGGGTTGTGCATAACCTAGAGAGCTTGGAGAAGAATGAGGGAGATGTTTTTGCAGAAGAGGAGTTTAAGTATACTGAGACTGGAACAACATGTATTTGGGAAAAAGAGAGCATGGCAGGAAATGCAGTGGGGCAGGACGACAGCTGAATTGTCAGCTCTTTCCCACCAATCCCCAGAGCTAGTGAACAGCAGAGGGGCTGTCCATGGTACTTAGGGTCTTAATGGAATTGAGAAGCGAATGTCTTTCATGACAAGAGAATTTCTGTGAAACTTTATAGGTTGGAGATTTAAAAATAAATGAAACACAATCATTATGAAACCTTCCAGTAAGGTTTGCATTTTTTTTCTAAATCCTCACTAAAGACCATCAGGAAAGGTGAAAGGGTGTGAAAACTTTGTTTTGCTCAATGTTTTGCCTACTCCACCACCCACTCTGGAATGAATCCCTTAGTTCCTTTTGCTGCTGAAATATGCCCAGAGAAAATAGGAGCAGGATTTAGAAGACTTTGGGTGTTGAAACTCTTATATTTGTTAAGTCAATGTTTTATTTCTCTGTGGTCAAAGGTGAGAAGGATGAACATGGAAGTAAGCTTGCCTGTTCTGGTTCTGGCTGGGGGCAGAGACTACATATGTGGGAAGAGTCAAACGAAATTTTTAGAGACCTAGATCAAAATTGTTTTAAAGCAGTGCTCAGAAATTTTGTCTGACTATTTAGTGACCTGAGTAGTAATCTCTTGCTGGGATTATTATCAATGAGGAACACTAACATCAATGCTGGAATGATAATTCTGTTGAAATTAAATTCAAATTGTGTCATTATGATTGAATTTATCAAATGTGAAAAGGAGAACAGTTTCTGAGAGGGACTCTAGCAGAATTTCCTAAAGCTCCTTAAGGCTGAATATCTGGGAATGAGAATCGTTGGCAAAGGATAAAGCTATTGTTTAAACTTTCAATTACTCAATGTTTATAATACTTTTCATATTACATAAAAATTGCCATAATCTTGATGGCTTAAATAATTAAAACTACACTTTTTAAAATAGATATGAACATTTTAAGAGATTCTTCAAAATCCTTTTGCTCTGTCTTCACATTGTCTTTGCTGTATGTACAATGAAATCTCTCTCTGATCATCTCTTAGAAGATATATGTTGTTGCATTAAAGGCCTATATGGAAAATCCAGAATTCTGCTCCCTCTCAAAACCTTTTATTTAATCATATCCAGGAAAATCTGTTTTTCTTCCATAAAAAGAAAATACTTTTTCTTCCATACTTTCTTTGGGTCCTTCCATAAAAGTATCCATAAAAAGTATCCATCAAAAATTACAAGGAATTTAATATATCCTCTTTTCGACTATATTTTCAGTCTATTATAGTGTCTCTAAATAGTAAAATTACTTATCTTATTTAGAATCTATGAAGATTAAAGATAGTACTATTCCAAACAATCCTCCCCACATAACATTGTCTTAAACATAGTAAGCAGCCAATAAAAATGAAAAACTATTACTATTTTTTAAACCATCTACCTTACCAACTCCCTTGAGGACTCTCCCAATACCTTCAACAATTCTTCCTGTTCATGCTATCCTGTTTTTTTCTCTTTTAAGTATTGTAAGCAGCCATGTGATCATGTAGTTATTTTTCTAGTCAACATTAATTTTTCTAAAATGATGTTTCAGTCATAAAACTTCAGTCAATGAAGGTGTGGATGGGAAGGGCAAGAGAAGTGAATGCTATTGACAAAGAAGATGATGCAAAGAGAAGAGAAAAATCCACACGCATCAGTATTTTTCCTTCTTTGTAATTTGGTCTCTCAATGTCATTTCATGTCCAGAAAATCACCCTGATTGAGAAAACTAACAAGCATCTTAGATCTTATTCACAAAAGTCTCCCCACATTCCAATGACATTCTAATGAGTTAGTCCCACCTGAGGTATCCCTTTCAAAAAGGTCTCTGATTAGTCTACTTTCTAGTCTCACTGCCACACTCTTATTAAGACCCATATTATCACTGCTTTTTCTAATGTAGTTTGTTCTTTCTCTTTTCTTATCTTTACTACTCACCAGGAACTCATTTTAATTTTTTTCTTGTTAATTTTCTACTCAAAGATAGAGAAGGATGTATGTGTGTTATATGTCAAAGAATGAGAATAATCTTTAGACTGAAACAGGGAAGAATTGGGTGTCTAACTTTGCGGTTGACTAGCTCAAGGGATTTAAGATTTTGGAATTCTGGAGAAAGTTTAAAAAAGCTAATATAAAAATGTGCTAAGAACAGTGAATGCAAAACATATGCTTGGGGTCCACCAGATGGCAAGTGCAGGCTAAACTAGTTTATTTCTTGTGTTCAATGAGAAAAAAAATTTCAGATCATGAATTACAATACTGAGTCAATAAAGGCTTTGAATTTATCACATCTCTCTATATGTAACAATTAAAGAAACAAATCCTTTCCCTTAGATAATTCCAATTTTCATGCAATCATTTTTGTGCTATAAATTTTAAAATAGTAACTAACCATCTATTTTATCTTCAACTTTTCTTTTGTTTTGGAAAGGGGGGTACACCAGGCTGTGCTCAGGGCTTCTGATCTCATTCCTTACCAGGGTTTATATCACACATTACCCTCCATTAAAGTGGCAGCCATAAAAGGGATCTGCTCCTTTAAGAAAGATCAGATCTAACTGTCATTGGCTGGCTGGAGCTATAACTTCCTCCACCCCCAAGTGAGACTTGGGGTGGAGTTGGTAGTGACAGTTTGAGCATTTCTACTCCTGACTGTGGTTTTTCTCCCTGATTTTAACAGATCTTCAGCTCTATCTTTTTTTGGACTGCTTCTTCTTTTTTTTTTTTCATAAATGTTTATTACGGCCAAAGTGAATTACAAATCTTTCACAGTAATATTTAAGGCACACAGTGACAATGAATGAGGGGCATTCTCACCACTGGTGGTGGGACTGCTTATTCTATACTCTGTATACTTGGTCCTTTTACTTGGTCCTCAATCTGATGTCACTCTGGTCCCAAACCCAGCTCTCTCACCCTCTCTAGGCATAGGGTTTTGTTATAAAACAGCTGGTTTCTCTATTAAAAAAGGCTTGAAGTATCTTGTCAGTCTTCCCTGATTGGTCTTAAATAAGCTGAAGGTACATGCAGATTCTGACACATCTAGCACACAGCAATAGAAATATCTGATAGTTTCACTTGATATATAGTAATCAATGGTTATTTCCTTCCTTTTCCTCCCTGAGGCCAAGGGTGATCTAGACATCCCCCCATTTAAACCATTGTATTGACTTATGTAATTATTCTAAAGATCACATATAAGTGGCCTTAATGTGTTTCTTCTTTTCTGTGTTTATCCTTCTCTGGCTTACTTCATTTAACGTATTTTCCACCTTGATCCATGTTGAGGCAAATTGCATTATTTCATAATTCCTTATAGCTGTATAGTATTCCATTATGTATTTATCTCTTACATCTTTATAATCCTAATGTCTGTCATTGGACATCTAGGTTGATTCCAATATTGTACTGAGTACTTCTTTGAATAATAGTGTGCATATGTCTGAGTGACATTTTTACTCTCCTGAAGATAGATACCCCAAAGTGGAATGTCTAGGTCATCTGGCAGCTCTGAGTTTATTGAGAAACCTTCACACCATTTTCCACAGAGATAAACTGGACAACATCCACACCAGCAGTGAATGAGAGTTCTTTTTCCACCACATCCCCTCCAACTCATATTGTTCCTAGAAATTTTTATATGTGCCATTTTCACTGACGTGAGATGGTATCTCTTTGTTGCCTTGATTTGGATTTTCCTAGTAATAAGAGATGATGAGCATTTACATTTTATCTAATGAGAATATTTTATTATGTTTGCTAAGTTCACAATTTCCTCTTTTACAATCCTGTGAGATATTTTATTTTATTTTGGAAAACATAGTTATGATTTCATAACAAACCTTGTTGACTACTTATTTGTTCCATGGCTGCTTTTCTTAGTTGTGGCATCAGCTTATCAAGGTCTCTTTTTTTCTGAATTCTGAGTATATGGTACAATGATAAACATAATAATAAAAATTGTAGAATAAGTAAATAAAAATTAGGAGATTTGATAAAAATACATACTTTTAAAATTAGTTTAAAGGTTAGAAAGACATTATTTTTGTTTTTATGGGCCACACCCAGCGGTGCTTAGGGGCTACTCCTGGCTATCTGCTCAGAAATAGCTCCTGCAGGCACGGGGGACCAACCACCGGGGGACGTCGGGATTCGAACCAACCATCTTAAGTCTTGGATCAGCTGCTTGCAAGGCAAATGCTGCTGTGCTATCTCTCCAGCCCAGAAAGATATTTTTAAAACAAATAAAATAAACGATGAAGTAAAAGCAAGTTTAAAAGTGTATAAAATTTAAAACTTCTAGAACTTTTTAGTTTTGATCTAATGCTAGGGTTGATGAAGAATGATTTTAACCAATGTCTAGTGAAACAGGACATATAGGATGCACAGATCAAATTTAAATCCCTGCAATAAAAGAATATTAAGCTAGGTACAGAGTGAGGATTACTATTTGTATACACAGAGAAAAATCAGAGCTCTCAATCAGGAAGAATAGAATTGAATCTTCACCTCATATTTCAGCAGGGAGGACTCGAAGCACGTTATTTAGTCTTCCTGAGCTCAAGCTTCCTAATCTGAAAAGGAGCAGAGTAAATATTCACCTCTACATGTTGTTTTGAACACTAAATGGAAGAGAGTCTGGTTTATTATCAGTACTGAATAAATAGTTATCATTGTTTGCCTCAAAGACTGGTCTCCAGAATAAAAAATGCCTGTTAAAAGTGAATTTTACTCCAAGATATTTACCCAAGTTACCATGAAGATACTTTTTCATATGCATGAGCATGTTCATTTTTTGGGGGGGCACACCCAGTGATGCTCAGGGGTTACTCCTGGCTATGGGCTCAGAAGTCGCTCCTGGCCGGCATGGGAGACCATATGGGAACCTGGGGATCGAACCGTGGTCCGTCCTAGGCTAGCGCAGGCAAGGCAGCAGGCACCTTACCTCCAGTACCACCGTCTGGCTCCCGAGCATGTACATTTGTATACATAGATGTATATATGTCCATGAGAAAGGATTGGGATTAGTGGAGAGGAATAAAATCATTTGATGGATGGGACCTCACCTATTAAATCATGGAGTGGTCATAAAAATTTCAGTTGACTAACCATTCTCCCCAACTCTTGCCTAATATAGCCTATTATCAAGTTTATCAATTCCTACTCTGCTCCTTGTCAGCCCTACGATGAAAAGAATCAGATATAAAAAACAATGAGTAGTCAGTGTTTCTATGTTAAACTTTCTAACCTTAACTCTAAGTTTATTCCGAAACATAAATACTTATGTTCTTTGTCTGGAGACATGTTGATCTGGCACGGCCCACCTATGAAGCCGGCAGTGATTATATTCTTGAAAATTTCTAATAGTTTTCCTTTGTGAGTTATCCAAGGCAACTTTGTAGAAAACAAATTAATTAATATGCAGATCAGGTGGCCAATATAAAATTCCTATATCGAAACAGAATCTTGGCAAGCACATCTTAACCTTGTAAATAGCTGCCCCATGTAGACACAGAAGTCTGCATCCGAATTCTGCTGTGCAAATTGCCTCCGGAATTCTGACTCTCTGCCAACATTTTGAGCCTGTCAGAAATTCAGTGGGCTCCATCAAATAAGCGTGTGCTTTCTTCTCACTTCTACAATGCACAACAAAAGAACCTGATCAAATGGTTAATAAATATTTTATTGAATAATATATATTTTTTTAGAAAAGCGAAAGAATATGTGCTGTGGATCTTACGTTTCCATGTCATTGAGTGACATGTTTCAGTAAATATTTTGGAGTTATACCCTTGGAATTCCAAGTCCAATTATGCGATTATCCCCTCAGTGATTTCATATAAATTCATTATTGATAATATTTCTGTGGTGTATTTCCTGCAGTGTTTTGTATATTTCTTGCAGATGGGGCTATGTCTAATTCAATGAATTAAACTTTGAAGAAAAAGTATGGGAGTAAAACTGGATGTTTATTCTAGTTATGTAATCATGAACACAATATCTACTTTACCTCAACTTGTTTACATTTAGAGACATGAATATTTCAACTACAAAGATGTTGAGAAATTGATAAACTTCTATGCATAAAATGTGTGGTAGCAAATTGAAGTTCAGTAGGCATTTTTCCCTTTAAGTAAGGCTTGTTTCTAGGTATCTCCATTTTCCAGGTTGATTTTTCAATGCCCTACTTCCTTGATTATAAATTCTTAATAGTTCTTACTATATATGGGCAATCTGGGTTAATGAGATCCTAAATAAAATGAAATGGTAATAAAGCTGACTTACAGTCTGACCTATAGTCTCTTATCTATGGACATTCTATGTCTTGGAATTCTCATATACAACTACACATCACTTGGCTGCCTGTTTCATGAAGGTATTATTACCATAGTGACCGATTTCACTGAGGTTGGCCAGTTTCACCAGGGGCAACCTGACAGCATGTCACCTCAGCTTGTACCGAATCCTCTTCATTTCTTGCTCTGGAGATTCCCTGACACAGAAGATTGGGATGCAACAATCGCATGGCTGGAAGCTTGGGTAAAAACATGGATGTAAGTGCAGAAACTGATCCACAGGGGCTCTATCCCCTAAGCAGGAGTTTTGAAAAATAGTTAATAATTCTCTTTAGAAAGTTTTGCAGACTTGACACTAGCCAACTTCCCCTAAATCTTTCGTGATCCTAGCTTTCACTCCTCTCTAGTATCATAGTTGCTTCTTGTTATTTTTTCTTTAAAGTTCTTTGTTTGTTTTGGGGTCACACCCAGAAGTGCTCAGAGTTTACTCATAGTTCTGTGCTCAAGAATCGCTGCTGGTGAACTTGAAGGATCATATGAGATACTGGGCATTAAATCTGACTTAGTGTCCTGCTAGGCAAGTACCCAATCTACTCCACTATCTATCAGGCAAAAATTTTGACCAATTCTAAAAAATTTTTTGACCAATTCTTTATAAATAAACAAACTATCTATATCCAAGCATTCATTATTCAGTTTACTTGTTGGATACTAAAGCAAAAGTCCCTCATCTCCTAAAATACATTATAATTTCTAGCACAAAGTATGGTGTAGGGTAAGGTGCAACTGTTTACTCATCTATTACTTTATTGTGGGAATTAATAAAAAA
>PVKC010017674.1:0-19907 GCA_004027635.1 Crocidura indochinensis | reverse complement strand
CCGGGTGTGGCCCAAAAACCAAAAAAAAAAAAAGGAAAAATGAAATAAAGATACTTTCTCCAAATATCTAATGCTTGGGTTTTAATTTGGTATATGTAACTAGTGATTATAATAATAATACAGGTCCATGTAAGTATCAAATGTAAATGTCTATTTTATTGAAGAATATAGGTCATTCATAATCTAGTTTAAAATAATTTATATTATGTATAAAATAATATATAAATCAAAATCATGTTTTATTGTATACTTTTAATATTGGTTTTTAGGGACCAGAGTGATAGCACAACAGTAGGACATTTGCCTTGCATGCAGCTGACCCAGGACGGACACAGGTTTGATCCCTGGCATTCCATATGGTTCCCCGAGCCAGGGGCAATTTCTGAGCACAGAGCCAGGAGTAACCCCTGAGCGTCACCTGGTGTGCTGTTATAATATTTTGTTAATACTTTGGTATCGGAATTGAATTTATATGTCAAACACGTGCTCTATTGCTGACCCCTACTACATTTTTCAAGAGAATATTGCTTTATCTTTTAAAACCATCTAAAAGGGATAGAGAAATAGGGGATGAAGTGCTTGTGGCTTACCCTGGCTCAATTGCTGGACTGCTTATGATTTCCCAGGCACTACCAGGAATGACCACTGAGCACCATAGGGCATGGTCAAAAAGTTGAAAATTGGGAAATAAAAGAACAAAAACAAAATCCTAAGCGGACTGGGGATGTGACTTAGTGATAGCATGTGACCCGGGGTTCAGTCCCCAGACTCTCACATCTCTCACATGTGTTCTCTCTTATGTTCTCTCTCTCTAATAACATTTAAACCAAATCTCTTAAATCATAATAAAATTAAACTTAGATAGCTAAAAGTGTAATGCCGTTGCAAGCCTTTAAACTTAAAAATTGTAAAATAAATTAGATTGCAAGTACAAATGATTGCTGTAAAAAAGTTTTTGGTATATCAGCAAGCTTAGAAAAAGACTTCAAAGCTAAGTAAGAGATTGAGCAGATTAGGCAGTGGGCCAAGTCAATTATGTAGCAGCAGTAGAGATGGAGAAAAGTGAGTGGGCTTAAAGTAGGGATTCTTAAGCTTTTTCTATTAATAATCCCCTTTATTTTAACAATACAAGTTTTATTATTTTTTATTTTTATTTAAACACCATGGTTCCAAAGTTAGTCATGATAGTGTGTCAGTCTTACCATTACTCATAATTCCTTTCACTGGAGAAATTATTTTTCCCGAACCCTGCCACTACTATATCTTTTCTTCCCATTTTTATTGTGGCATCATGCTTTATTGTAGAATAATCCTCGGGTTCTAAGCAGCACTTTTAATAATAGTTTGATGCATGCATTGTTCCAACACCACCCCCATCTTGAGTGCCTACTCCCCTCCATTAGTGTCCCAAAGTCCTCCAAATACTTCCCATTTTGTTCTCAGGTCAGCCCAGTTCTATGGACCAACTATCCAGTGAAACTGTACAAAATGAACTTAATAAGGGCTGGAGCAGTGGCACAAGTGGTAGGGCGTTGCCTTGCATGCGCTAACTCATAATGAACCGCATTTCGATCCCCCAGTGTCCCATATGGTCCCTCAAGCCAGGAGCAATTTCTGAACTCAAAGTCAGGAAATAACGTCATTGGGTGTGGCCCAGAAAGCAAAGGAAAAAAAGCTTAATAAGCAGTTATACAAATCAAATTTTTACTGATAATAAGCCATAAAATATATATGTATATATTTTTGGGGGGGGTCACACCCGGCAGTGCTCAGGGGTTACTCCTGGCTCCATGCTCAGAAATTGCTCCTGGCAGGCACGGGGGACCAGATGGGGCACCGGGATTCGAACCGATGACCTTTTGCATGAAAGGCAAACGCCTTACCTCCATGCTATCTCCCGGGCCCCATAAAATATATTTTAAAACCAATTTGTTTTAGCTTGAGGGCATATCTGGCAGTGCTCAGGGCTTACTCTTGGCTCTGCACTCAGGGATCACTCCGGTTGGTATTTTGGGAATCATATGGATTGTAGGTGATTTAAACCAGTTGGCCGCATGCCAGGCAAAAACCCTGCCTGCTGAACCATTGCTCCATCCTCTAAAACCAAATTTTAAAGCATCATAGGTACAGGGTTTGGACCGACACTTAACTTGCTGACCCCATTTCTATGACTAGCATCACGTATGGTCCGCCAAGCACTGCCAGGAATGAGCCCTGAGCACAGAGCCAGAAGTAGCTTCTGAGAATCCTCATGTGTGACCACAAAACACTAAAAAGTTTGAAGAATAAAACAGTTTTGAGGATTTTTTGAGCCTCTACATTCAGTTCTACAACCTCATATAGAGTTGTGTCTGGCAGTTTAAGAAGCAAGGAGTTAGTATGTATTTTTGCAATAAAGCTAAAAACATTTGGTGAATTTCATGTATGGATATAGATGAAGTGGAAAAAAATGATTCTCAAATTTTTGGTCTACCTGTCAGAACTGAGTAATTTCTCTATCGAGTTGTTTTTATGCATTGGCCATTTGCTTTTTATAGGTGACCTTTAAGTAATTCTTTCAGGGTTGATTTAATTATGGATTACTGACGTTGCCAGCTGTTATTTATCTGAGAATGGTTTTATTGTTATTTTTCTTTCTTTCTTTCTTTAAATTACCCTGAGATAAGCAGTTATGAGATTGTGGAGGGTTAAGTTTCAGTCATGCAATGTTCAAACACCCATCTCTTCACTTCGTGTACCTAGTAAACATGGTTTTTATTCTTCCCATAAAAGAAATGACAGGTTGTGGGGTACAGTGGACAAAAGTTTTTTTCATTAAATACTTTAAATATGTCATTTCATGATTTTCTTGTTTGAATGATCTGATATGGGGATCTATTGTGATTCTTATATTATTTTTCTTATAGTTGGCAGTTTTCATCTCTCAAATTTTTTGTTTGTTTTAGTTTTGGACCACATCGGGTGATGCACTCAGAAATCTCCCCTGGCTTGGGGGACCATATAGGACATGGGGTATCAAACCATGGTCCATCTTAGGCTAGCGTGTGCAAGGCACGCTCCTTACTGCTTGTGCCACCATAATCATACCTATGATCATTTGAACCCAAGGCCTCAGTCATCCATGGTATGTGCTTTCCCATAATCATACCTATGATCATTTGAACCCAAGGCCTCAGTCATCCATGGTATGTGCTTTCTCACTTGAGCCATATTCCCAGCCCTTAAAAATCTATCTGATTCTACTTGTTTCCTTCTAGTAGACTCATACTTCTGAAAATTACTGGTAACTTTAGCATTTGGCTTGCAAAACTTATTTTTTTCTTACCCTTACTAATATTGAGAATCAGATTTCTAGGGTTGGAGAGAGAGTTCAGAAGGACTAAGTGCATACTTCCATGTTGAAAGCCCACATTTGATTTTCAGCACTGCATGGTCCACTGAATACTACTAGGAGAGACTCCTGAGCACAGATCTGAATGTCACCTCAGAGCACCACCAGGTATTGCTATAATACAATACCTTCCTGCACTTATTCAGACTGTTTTATTTTATTTTTATATATACATATTGATATTAATAGTATGTATTAATATTTATATATATAGTGCTGTTGTGGGCTCAGTATGTCTAATTTATAGAAGCTTTTAGTATATTTAAAATTTTTGTCTTGGGGACCACACCCAGCAATTCTTAGGGGTTCCTCCTGGCTCTGCTCAGAAATTACTCCTACCAGGCTTGATTGATCATACGGAAAGCTGGGGATCAAACCCAAGTTGGCTGCATGCAAGGCAGTCTCCCTGCCTGTTGACCCCTTATTTATTTATTTATTTATTTTAAATTTATGGGTCTTAAATGAATTTCCTTGCCTGCTAGTGATTGTGGACTTCGGAGGGAAGTAGCTGTGCAGCCTACGATACAAAAATGTATCTCACAGCTCTATAGGATCACTTAGTATTATAAGAACATCCAGTTGGTGCTTACAAAGTAGTTTGCTGAGTATTCTTGGAAGCCATCATTTTCGATCAGTGTAAAGATTGAAGATATTGATAGTTTTATTTATTTTTTTAATCAGTTCATAATTATGAGACATGCAAGAAGCCTCTGGAAGGTTAAGCTTCAGCGTCCCAATAATCTGAGGAGGTGTGACAGTTAAATTCACAATCATTTTCTGCTTGCCATTGTGTAATCATTTCAGGACTTAAGTCAAGCTCTGTCAAGTGGAGCCTCGTAAGTTCCATTGTCGACTCTTGCTCTAATGTCAATGAGTTTGAATCTCCTTTGTTATGGTGACTGGTTATGAAATCAGTCACTTGACAGACCCTGAAGTGAGACTGCTGGAAATACGTCATGTCTGCCTTCATGGTGACAGCTGGCTACAAAACAAACCCCACCAGAGCCATTCTGCAATTGACAGGGGACTTCAAAGGCCAACAGGGCTGCCACTTCAAAGAGAATTCTGCCATCTCTGGCTTGTTGAAAGAAGAAGTTAAATGGCTGAACCCTGCCATAGCAGAAATCTCCATGTTTAGACTTCTCCTTCTTTTGATCTTAGCAAGATGTATGAAATGGGCTTTAAGTTAAAGGAATGATATAGTCTGTAGTAATGGCAACCTAACATTATTCGCATTTCACTCCACTTATTAATGGAAATTACCTTGAAATGTTCAAATAGTATAGTTAATAAACTCAAACCAGCTTCAGAAAATGGGTGTTCAAAAGAACACTTGAAACTCCCTGTTAATGTTGTAGCACCTTCATAAGTGTGAAATCAGGTGGAAAGGAAAAAAAATGACTCACCCCCTATTCCATTCCTCTTTGTAATTTTTGTCCCCTTCAGTAGAATCAGATTCTGAATTCTAAAATCTGTACTCTCGTGACTGATTTGTGCATTTTAAACTGACATTTCTTTTTTTGTAGTAACTATAGTTAAAATGTTATTCATCTGGTTATACTGGATACAATTTTGAAGTAATTATGTCATATTTGTATAATAAAATTTATTTCAGAGTTTTAATTAAAACTTTTAGTAACTTATGGAATATTTTCAGCATCTTGAAAATTATCAAGGTTAAGTAGACAATATAATGTTTTATTTTAGAATGCTAATGGTACTAAAAGTAATCTTTGGTTAAGTATACTTGAAAAAGAAAATAAAAATTTTATAAATAACATGGTAGTTTAAAAAACTGAGATTTTATATTTGATAGGCAGTCAGATGGGATTAGATAGGAATTCAAGTCATTGTGAGTAAATGTTACGTCCTTCTAATACATGCTTTTTTGTTTCATCCTTTATATTTTATAAGGATGAAACTGAAAATACTTTGTTTTTTGCTCAGATATTTTGTTTTCCTATTTGTTTTAAAATTTTTCCTTCGATAAGATTAAAAAGTAGACCTGTCAGAAAGTGCCTGTTAACAACTTCTATAATTTTGCCAGGTGAGGTCAGTACATAACAACTAAAGATGTTCAGATGGAAAACAGAAGTCCCAGAAAATAATTATCCACCATAACATAACCAAAAGCAAAACAAAGCATTCTCTAAGTATGAGCAGTTCATAACAGCAGTTCTCAAAATATTGTGTTTCTGTTTTTGTTTTCAGTGTCTTCTCCTGGGATTTTAGTTTTATAGAAAATAGTCCACAATTGCCTTCTCCTGAAAGGTCAGGGAATATCTGTTATCTTTAACTGTAGATTTTATTTTTCATTTTATTTTTATTTATTTATTTTTATTATGACTGAAGTTCATTACACAGAATTATTTATGTTACATAGTGACAGTGAATGAAGGGCTTTTTTTTTTCATTTTAATCAAAAGGGACCACATTTATATTTTCTAAAGTTATAATCAAGAGAAAAAATTAGCTGCAGTAGAAAGTAAATAAAATCATGACACATCCTAAAATTGAACCACATTAATGAAAGTCAGAATTCTGTGGGTATAGGTTTTCAAATTAGACTCTTTTTGTTTTGTCTTTTGGGTTCTACCAGTGGTACTAAGTGAAGGCTGTGCCATGTTCTGTGTTTGGAGGTGGTTCCCAACAGTGCTCAAGGGACTATGCAATGCTGAGAATTGAACCTGGATTTCCTGTATGCAAAGCAGGCCCTCATCTCCTTGAGCTCCCTCACCTGCCCCCAAGTAGACATGTTTTTTATGCTTATGCCTAAACTCCTTAACCACCACTGCACCAGGAAGCACTTTTGGACTCTCTGTGGCAGATCTATAACAGATGATATTTAGTTTGCTTTTAATGAGTTCTTGTGGTGTTTGGCCCTTATTCTGTTATCTCCTACTGAGACGTTTGATAAACCAAGTTATTGACGATAGAGGCAGTCATCCAAGATAGAGCCGAAGGTGAAGTCATGAGAGCCAGATGGCTTCCCACTGATTTTTATATGCAGTTTATGTTCTCCTTGGCTGCACCTTCCTGGATGTATTCAATGAAAGAGAATTTTCCTAGAGAAATGTGCACAGCAGGATTTATCCTTACATAACAGATAGTTTTTGTGTGTGGCTTGTTCTGTGGTCTGTTATGGCGCTCATTTGTGTTTTCCTCTTATCTCCACCTTCTTTATGATGGAATAAAAAGTCAGAATTAAGTGTGAATTGTGAAGAAACAATCAATTGATGTAGATTCTGTTTCTTCTGTTTGCTAGTTATGATTTAAGTTTCATAATTTTGCTCAGTCTATAGTGTCATCTGTGTGGAGTTTTGGCAGTTTGCAAAGGCAGTATCAGAAGTTGAAATTAGTATGGCCAAAATAACCCCATTTGTTTGTTATTATCAGTTTCCTGTGGTATTCTTAGGTTGTCAGACATTCAGTCTTTTATTTTTTGATAAGATTAAATAGATGTCATTTTGGGGGGGGAGAATAGGGAAGGGACTTACCAGATGGAATCAGGAATTACTCATGATTGTTCTCAGAGATCCTGGTATTACTTGGGGATGATAATGTTGTCCCAGGCATTAGATTATTGTCATCCATGTGCAAGGCTAATATATTTTGTCCCTGGACTTTCTCTGGCCCCAAATACATGTCATTTTCTTGTAACAGCTTTCCAGAGGGTATATTTAAGAAATGTGTTCTCACCACTACATGAATGCTAAAGTAGCACTGTTTGGGGCTGGAGCTATAGTACAGCTATACCCAAGCTCGATCCCCTGCATCCCATATGGTTCCTCAGGCATTGCCCAGAGTAATTCCTGTGTGCAGAATCAAGATTAACGCTTGAGCAATGGCCTAAAATTAAAACCAAAAAAGTGGCACTATTTATTTTAGGTAGTTTTTTGTTATACAATCCTCCATCTGCAGGATGGCAGGTTAAAATTTCTAGCTAAAAATGTTAGCAATTTAAATGTGAATAATTTTAACTTTAAAATTTTACTGCTATCAAATTATTGTTACTTGTATTATTGAAAAAATTTAAGAGTTCTATGCCTTGCATTCATATAGCTCATTGATCTTAGGAAAAGGACTTATCTATATGTTGTTTTCTGTTTAAGAATGCTATTTTCAGTAATAAAGGGAGAATTGTTTTGCCCTTTAAAATGAATAATTTCGACGAAGAACAAATTTATTTTTAGTTTTAAAATTTTTCTTCGCCTGCTTCAGGAAATTTCTTTTTAAAACATGACAACGCTTGAAACTCTTATCATTAGCTGTGTTGTAAAATATGGTGCCTTAAGAAAAATTGAGAAATAAATAAAATTTAACACCCCAGCTAGCCCAACCAGCACTTGATCCTATTGTTTGGACTTTCTAGCAATGCAGAAAAGTTTTTTCAGATATATAGAAACTTAACAGAACTTAAAGCTTAAGAGTCAGTCTCTGTCGTTCCACTTTATTTATAATGTTTTTCCTGAAATTAGGGTTTGCCGCAATCCCTAATGAATATAAGAAACTCGTAGACCTAGATGTATGAGTATAAAATATCTGTTTTGCTGCAGCTTCTGAGACTATCTAATAATTTAAGTTATTATTTAAATTATTTGTCTTTTATATTTATATCTAAAGTAAGGAGGAACCATAAAGTTTGTTCAGATCTGAGAAATTATTTTTTGTTTTACCTGATTTTGATGTAGCATATTTATTATCAAAACAAGCAAGTTTTATGAAACAATCAAATAATTCTTCTTAAAAATAGTTTAATTCATATTTCTGATTTGACATGTGTTACCAGATATTACCTAAAAAGAGTTGACAGTGAGGTAAACAGTGGCCATTCTTTTTTTTTTGTTTTGTTTTTTTTGGGCCACACCCGGTGATGCTCAGGGGTTACTCCTGGCTATTCACTTAGAAGTCGCTCCTGGCAGGCCTGGGGGACCATATGGGGAACGGGGGTAGGGGGATCGAACCGTGGTCCATCCTAGGTTAGCGCAGGCAAGGCAGGCACCTTACCTCCAGCGCCACTGCCCGGCCCCTACCATTCTTAAATCTTTTTTTCAACCTCAGTGGTGTAAGAGTTATAGAAGCATGGGGACATTTTGCTTTGCTTTAAAAATGCACCCACATTTTATTGCCAGATTTTTTTTCAGGCTCTTCTTATGATGAATGCTTATTATAGGATTTATCTACCCAAGCTTTCTGAGTTGATTTTTTTTTAAAGAAAATTGAGATGATAGGAAAAAGAAGCATTTTTCCCCCACACTGTCCTGTCTCTACTCTTTTTGAATTTATCTTCAGTTGAAGAAAAAAAAAACTTTTGCCATAGATATTACTAGAAATCTAAAGGCCAAAGGAATACAGCCAACCAATATGAAGTTTCCGCTCCTACAAGTCAATCCTAACTGTGTGGATAGTTATAAACCATATGGTTTTATGGAAATATGGAGCATTATTAACTCCTCCTATGGGAAAGTTTTCCATATTCTGAGAGATGGTAAAAACATTTTGTGAATTCCTCACTCATAGAGCACATTAATTCAAAATGTCATTTTGGTCATTTTATTTGTTCTCACAAACCTTTGGCATGACTGACTTACTGGAGAAGTACAGCATTATAATAAAAAAAAGTTAAGAGACCTTTGATTTACAAAGTTAAATTGTAGAAATGGTTTCCTTTTTCAGTGTTGCACTGTAACTCCTACTTGTACCAGGGTCCTTTATAAAGTTAGGCATAAAAGAAAGCACTAGTATTTAGTTATTGTTAGATTAGCTCAATAACTACTTAAGGATATAAATGCGTAGCCTGAGAGATAGTCTAAAAGTTAAGGGATGAGCTTATTATCAATCTGGCCCCAGTTTGATTCCCAGAACTAACGGGCTCCTGAATATTCTTGTGTTTAAGTCTGGAGGACCCAGAGCACTGTTGAAGTATCCTGGATAATCCCCAATAGCACAGGGCCCAAGCAGCTCCTCTTCACAACCAAGATCCCTTTCCTCACTAACATTAAAGGAAAAGAAATTTATACCCCTGAATGCCTCTGGCTGTGGCCCTAAAACCAAAAACGAAAGAAAGAAATTTATAATCAGTGATACCATGTAAGCTATAAGTATTTTAAATGGGAAAGGAAAAACAAAAGATTTAGTTCTTTGATCTCAGCCAGTTTATTTTGAAGTTATAGTCCTATAGTACAAGTGTTTATCCTCTTTTTAAAAAGACACTTTTTTTTTAATGGTTTGCTTTTTACTATAGAATTTTGGTTTTGGTTTTGGTTTTTGGGCCGGACACCACAGCTCTCAGGAGTTACTCCTGGCTTTGCACTCAGAGATCATTCTTGATAGGCTCAGGAGAACATGTTATATGCCAGGGTTGGCCACATGCACAGCAAACACCTACCCGCTGTGCTATCATTCTGGCTCCATTACTATAGAATTTTTAAAATTTACACACCATGATTTATAATACTTTATAGTACATGGTTACGTCTCAGGCATGCAGTATTTTTATACTGTGCCTGCCGCTGGTGTCATTGTTGCTGTGTCCACTTTCCTGAGGCCCTCCTTCCTCCTCAGCAAACTCAGTTCTGTAAGCCAACTTTCAAGATCTGTTATCATTGGCCATTTTTATTCCCTTATTTTGTAAGAGAAATTGTTTTACATTTGTCCCTCTGCCTTTGATTTACTTCACTCAGAATAAAAGCACTCCAGTTCTATCCATGTAGCAGTGAGCTGTAAGACTATCTTTTTTTAATAGTTGTGTAAAATTTTGTCCTGTATATGAACGCTAGAGTCTTCATCTACTCATCTTTTCTTGAGTATCTGGATTGTTTCCAGATTTGGGCTAATGAGAATAGCGCTGTGTTGAACATTGGAGTGCAAATGATTATTTGAACTAACTTCGAGCTCTTAGGGTAGATGTCAAGAAGAGGAATCACTGGGTTATATGGAAACATCATTCTGAAGTTTTTGAGAAGTCTCTGTATTGTTTTCCATAGAGACTTGTGCAGATGAGAATCTCATCAGCAGTGGTGAGGGTTTTTTTTTTCTGTTCTTGATCTATGCCGATCTTACTGATTGAGGTGATATCTCGTTTTGATTTGCATTTCCCTGATGATAAGTGAGGAAGAACATTTTTTCATAAACCTATTAGCCATATGTGCCTTTTTTGAGAATTATTTGTTCAGGTCCTGTCCCTATTTTTTTTTATAGGTTTAGTTGATATTTGTTAAGATTTGTGAGAGTTTTATAAATCTTGGATATTAGCGCCTTGTTAGATGTATGTTGAGTGAATATTTTTCTTTCAATGGGATATTTTATTTTAATCATTTCTTTCATAATGTGGAAGTTTCTCAAGTTGATGTAGTCATGTGTGTTTACTTATTGTCCTTGTCAGTCATAGAAGATGCCACAAATCAATATTGTGAGTTAGCCTGTTTCCTTAATCTGATTTATGAGTTTGAGTCTTCAATCTATTTTGATCAAAATTTTACATATTTTGTGAAATAGTGCTCCAGATTCTTTGTTGTTGAATAGACTAACCAATTTCTCTTACTTGATGATCTTTCTTTGCTTCCCTTCATGTACCTAGTTTCTTTGTCAAAGATGAATTGTCAGTATATCTGAGTATATCTGAGGGTCACTAGCCACTTATTTCTGTTCCATTGGACAGAGCATCTTCGTTTCTTCCAGAACCGCCTGTTTTTATAGCCGTATAAGTATAATATAAAGTTGGGAGAGAAAAGTCTCTTGTCTTTCTTTCCTACCACAACTTTGTTTCGGCTATTTTAGTAGTTTTTTTACTCTATAAATTTTAACAGTATTTGGTCTATTTCATTGTCAGATACCATGGAATGTTAGGTAATTACATTGAGATTGTATAGAGCTACAGGTAGGATTTTAACAGGTAAATCCTTTCAATGTATACAGAGAAGTATATGTCTCCATTCCCCTATGTCATCTATTTCTTTCTTTTCTTTTATTTATTAATTTATTTAAACACCGTGGTTACCACCCATCACCAGCACACATTTCCCATCACCAATGTCCCCAGTTTCCTTCTCATCTTCATCTTCCACCTCCCTGTCTCTGGGCAGACATTCACCTCTCTCTCTCTCTCTCTCTCTCTCTCTCTCTCTCTCTCTCTCTCTCTCTCTCTCCCTCCCTCCCTCCATCCCTCCCTCCCTCTCTCTTTCTCTCCCTCTCTCTCTTTCTCCCTCCCTCCCCTTTTTGACACTGTGGTTTCCACTATTATTAAAGAAGGGTATCATGTATATTACTTTATATATCACTTTAACCCCTTTCAGCACCCCGTATTTGTCCAGAGTTATCAATTTTGACTATCACTGTCATAGTGGACCCCTCTCTACCTTAACTGCAATCCTAACTCTTTGTTGCAAGCTTCCTGCTATGGACTGGTCCTCTTGGCCCTTATCTCTGTTGTCTCTGGATATTATCTTATTATCGCTATATATTACAATACTATGTTTTTTTTACTTTTCTTATATCCCACAAGTGAGTGAGGTTATTCTTTGTCTATTCTTCTCCCTCTGATCATTTCACTAAGCATAATATTCTTCATGTTCATCCATATATAAGCAAATGCCATGACTTCATATCTCCTAACAACTGTATAGTATTCCATGTGTAGATGTACCACAGTTTCTTTAGCCACCCCTTAGTTCTTGTGTTGTTTCCAGTTTCTGGCTATTGTACATAGTGCTGCAACAAAAATAGGACTTTTTAGAGTGGTGCTTTGGGATTCCTCAGGTATATTCCTAAAAATGACTTATAGTTTTCGGGGCCCGGGAGATAGCATGGAGGTAAGGCGTTTGCCTTTCATGCAAAAGGACATCGGTTCGAATTCCGGTGCCCCATATGGTCCCCCGTGCCTGCCAGGAGCAATTTCTGAGCATGGAGCCAGGAGTAACCCCTGAGCGCTGCCGGGTGTGACCCAAAAAACCAAAAATAAATAAATAAATAAATAAATAACATTAAAAATGACTTATGGTTTTCATTGTGTAACTCTTTCATCTTTCTTTAGTCTTGCCAGTTACTGTTTTTCATTTGCCTATTTTTTGGTTTTGAGCCCACACCTAGAGGTTCTTAGGAGCTTTTTCTAGCTCTCTGTTTGATGCTTTTGGTGGTGCTGAATCATGAATACTAGACTCAGACCTAGATCTCCAACTTACAAAGCATATACTTAGTTTATTGAACCCAGGGTCAGTATATTCAAACTCATACTTGACTTTTTTTGTTTGTTTTGTTTTGTTTTTTGGGCCACACCCATTTGATGCTCAGGGATTATTCCTGGCCAAGCACTCAGAAATCGCCCCTGGCTTTGGGGGACCACATGGGACACCAGGGAATCGAACCGTGGTCCCTACCTGTCTAGCACCTGCAAGGCAGACACCCTACCTCTAGCGCCAACTCGCCGGCCCCCATACTTGACTTTTAATCACAAATTGTGAATGAGACTTTTATTTTCCTTTGCTGCTCCATTTCTTGCATATATAAGTTTCATGGGTGTTTGTGTATTCTATAGACTTCTAACTTATTATCTATTGTGTCTAGAGGTTTGGTTTATTTGGTTTGAATTATTAAGATTTTTAAATATATTTTTTGTGAAAAGTGGTCATTTGAGTTCTTTTCCAATTTAGATTCTTTTTCTGTTTGATGTTAGCTGATGGTTACTGGTATCTGGCCATTTTTTCCTCTTTTTTTGTGTATGTGGAGTTGCTATACCTGGATGTGCTCAGGTGGTACTCCTGGCTTTGCATTCAGGAATAACTGCTGGCAGGGTTTTCAGGGCCATATGGGATGCAGGGGATCAAATCGAGGTCAGCCACATACAAGGCAAGCACCCTACTGACTGTACTATTTTTCTGGTCCTGGCCATTACTTTATTTAGTGAAATTCCTTATATCCCAATATTGTTGGGAATGCTTAACCATAAATTGATGCTAGATCTTGTCGTGCTTACTCTTTTTGTTGATGTTCAATGCTTTTTTGTCTTGCATTAATTTAGCATACCATAATCTCGAACCATCTTTGCACCCCTGGGATAAATTATACTTGATATTAGCATCTGACTATCTAGAGTTAAATTCAGTTCACTCAGATTTATTGAAGATCTGTCTTTGCATCTGTTTTTGTCATATAATGGTCTGTAAATAACTTTTTGTCAGATCTCTGTTTACTTTTTGGTATCAGGGTAATGTTGGCCTGGGAGCAACTGGGAGGATTCCTGTTTCTTCAACTTTCTGGAAGATTTTCTTTGAAGAGATGGAGGAAATTATTAGAAAAATAGGCCTTTTGTTTTGGTGTGGATTCTTGGTTATTGATTCGATGTCCATGTTAGTATTTGATCTATTCAGTGTTCTCCTTTGAAACGTTTTAAGATTCTGAAAACTTACTCATTTGTTCTGGGTTTTTCAATTTGTGATATAGAGTTTTTTTTATAGTAATTGCAAATAATCTTTCGAATTTCTGTGGTATCTGTTATAGCTTTATTCTTTCATTCTGATCTTATTTACTAAAGTTTATCGCTATGAGACTCAAGGTTTTAGTTGGTTTTATTATTTAAAAAATAAGCTTTATATAGCTTTTGAGCTTCCGTGTCATTGATTTCCACTCTTACTTTTCCCCTCTTTCTGCTTCTGTTGGACTCACTTTATTGATCTTTATTCGATAACTTTTTTTTGGGGGGGGGGGGTCATACCCAGCATCACTCAGGGGTTACTCCTGACTCTATGCTCAGAAATCACTCCTGGCAGCCTCAGGGGACCATATGGGATGCCCGGATTCGAACCATCATCCTTCAGCATGCAAGGCAAACTCCCTACCTCTATGCTATCTTTCCAGCCCCCGATATCTTAAAATATGTACTTACTTATTTGTTTCTTTTCTAGTTTACTGATAAATACATTGCTACAGACTTTTCTAACTTATCTGAGGTATGTAGAGTAGCAGGCAGGAGAATGAAAGGTATCAAACAACAAATCTTTGATCTTGAATTACTGAAGTGACTATTGCCAATGATAGGGTGGAGATTGGGAGAGGGAGAAAGAAGAGGTATATTGATAGTAAAATGAGGCATTGATTAGGGGACTTGGACATGTGGACAGTGTAGAAGTGAGATAATTAACTGCAGTGTCAAAACCATATGAGTTAACATTATAATTTAATCAAAACATTTAATTTGCTAAGGCAGGGAGGTGGGCTGTAAGAACACTTGGTACATTGGTAGATAGTTGACTGGTGATTTGTTTGATTTCATATGCCTAAAGCTATATTGTTAGCAGCATTATAAATTATGGTGTCTACATTAAAAAAATATTTATCCAGGGGGGCCAAAGAGATAACACAACTGGTAGAGTGTTCACCTTGCATGCAATCAACCCAGGTTTCTGGCAGGCTCTGGGGACCATATAGGATGTTGAGGATGAACAACATCCTATATGGTCCCCAGAGCCTGCCAGGAATTTCCAAATGCTTGATTTTACCTAGCTTTTTATTGTGGTTAATTTCCATTTTTCTGTGCATCATAGTTTTAGAAACTAGTTGATATGATTTCTACACACCAGGTTTTATGGAAAAATTTTTTGTGTATCAGCATGGGTCCTATCTTAAAGAGTTTCCCATGTGTTTTTGTTTTGTTTATTTATTTATTTATTTATTTATTGTGATAAAAAAACTTTTATTTTTTTCCCATGTATTTTAGAGAAGAATATGTGTAGACTTTTGGACATGAAAAGCTCTATACTTGTTCATGAGTCCATCCTTCTGTTTTATTTTGGTTTGCTTTTTTCTTTTTAAGGCCAATGTTTTCTTGTTATTTTTTGTTTTGTTTTGTTTTGTTTTGCCTCATTAATTTATCCAGTGGTGAGATGGATGTTGAAATATTCTTCAGCTATTGTGCTACTTTGGACATCCTTTCCTTGGTTCTGTTAGCACTTGCTTTACACATACTGATGTTATTGTATTTGGCACAAATATATTATAAATCTAAAGTCTCCTGGTTTTTTTATAGCTCCTTGATCATTAAATTATATCTATTTCTGTCCCTTCAAAACTTTTTTAATTTGAAGTCTGTCGCTTAAAGACAGGGTACTTTTTAGTTTGAATCATTAAGGTTGTATATATATCATCTGTAGTTTGTACAGTGTAGTTTGACTCTTTTCCAATTTGTGTTTTCATCCATTTGAGCCTTTTTTAGGAAGCTATTTATATAAAATTGTTTTAAAGCTTTTTTGTTTTGAAGTTCAATAATTGAACTTGATTGTGATGTTCATGTTTGTCTCTTGTAAGCCAATAAAAAGTTAGGTTCCATTTTTCTATTCAGTCACTCAGTGCCATTTGGTAAATGTAAGCCATTGACATTAAGTAAAATTATTGAAATTATTAAGGTGAAAGAATTTATTGGCATCATTTTTGAAGTGTGTCTTGCCTTTTAAAGGAGACCATTGTGCTTCTTGAAAAGCTGGTTTCATTTGAAAGACCTTCTGAGGAATCTTTTATATGTAAGTTCCTTCTTTGATCTTGCTACTCACAAGATTCTATCTCTATCTTTGGCTTTGACATTTTAATTACTATGTGTCTTAGAGTTCTTCTGTTTTGTTTATTTTGTTTGGAAGTCTGAGCTTTTTGGTTCTGGGTATATGACTCAATCTTCAGCTCAGGGAAGTTCTTACCTATAATTTCTTTGACCATGCTTCTCCATTGTTTCTCTTACATCATTACTGTGATTCAGATATTGTTTATGTTGGAATCATCCCATAATTTCCTGTGATTTTCTTCACGTTCTACTTATTTTATCATTTTCTATTTTTTTTAATCAGTGGATTTTTTAGTACCCTCACCATGTGTTTAAGTTCAGTGATTTCCGATTGTGGTGTTTTGTTTTGTTTTATCCGTTCCCTTTTTCATGCTTTGTCTTTATTGGATATCTAGTCTGTTGTTACCCCCACTTCACTCAACAACCTCAGTAAGGTCAAATTAAGGTCATCATCTGAGAAAATAGAAAGCTCTTAGCTGCTGAGATACTCTTCCAGACTCTTGTCTTCATCTATTATATTTGTTAGGTGCCTTTTTCTTCATTGCATCTGCTGTGTATTGAGAATCTGGTTTCCTATAGGCCTGTGTGGCAGTCTTAAGGTTCACCTTAGACTCACAGCAAATATTGGGGAACTAATTTCATGTTCTCTCTCCTTCCCAATTTTATTATTTTCCAAAATTTAAGCCTGAATCTCCATCATTCCTATATTATTTAGTACTTTCTAACCTCAATCCCTCCTTTTTTCCAGAGCTCATTACTCCTGTTGCATCTCCCTGCGTATTTATAGATTTATAGATTCAAATTTATAGATTCATCTGACTTTAATCATTCACACATTCAGCAGATATTCATTGAGTATTTCTCCATACCAGACCCTAGAACATATATTTTTTAATTTCCTTCTTAAATCAACTTTCTCTTTCTTCAACTGAAGTATAATCTGCTCTTCCCCCTGGAAATTCCCAGTATTCTTTCTTGTGAGAAATAAGTGTTTATATTTTACCTTACCTTAGAGACAGAAGTTGTCTTGGACTGAAGAAATAGTACAATGAGTAGAACACTTGCCTTGCATACAACTACTTGGCATCGATGCCTGGTACCCTGCTGGATTACTGGGTATTCGTTAGCAGTACCCCATCTATGATTCTCTCTTGCTTTCAGTCTTTGCTTTTCTTTCTGTTAAGTATTAACTTTTAATATATTATTTTGTTATTCTGGTTATAATGTTCTAAATGTTCTAGCACCTCTATTTAATCAGATTCCTTTAGTACCTTCCTGTTGCTTTGGGGATAAAAACAAAGATCCCTGATACAACTTACAAGATTCTTTACCATTTGGTTTATTCTTCCTTCTCCTCCCACATTTGCCCACTTCTCTTTTTGCCTTCAGAACTTGTGATACTTTATGTTGTTGGGTCTGAAGAGATAGTACAGTGGGGTGGGGAAGGCACTTGTCTTACACAGGTGACCACTTGGCTTTGTTCCATGCTGCCCCATATCGTTTCTTTTCCCTACCAGTAGTGACTCCTGAGTGAAGAGCCAGAAATGATCACTGAGCACTTCCACGGTATGGCCCCAAAAGAGAAAAAAAAACTATTTTGTATTCTCTTGATTGTATTTGCATCCTTACTTAATGCATGTATTGGACTACTATGTATTGAACTACTATGTCCAATACTATGTATTGGACTACTATACATGTATTGGACCTTAAGCTAGAATGTTTTTTCTCTCCTTCTTCTACTTGGCTTTCTTAGGAAAAACATCCTCTAGGCTTTCAAATATAGATTTCAGCCTTCTATAATTCTCATGTAATTTCTACCTTTTTATTAAGCACTATTTGTAATCTCTAATTTTTATTTATTTGTTGGTTTTGTTGTTGTTGTTTTGGGCCACACCTGGTGAATCTCAGGGGTTACTCCTGGCTATGTGCTCAGAAATCTCTCCTGGCTTGGGGGATCATATGGGACGCCAGGATCGAACCAAGGTTCGTCCTGCATCGGCCGCCTTCAAGGCAAATGCCCTGCTGCTGTGCTATCACTTTGACCCCTAATTCTCTACTTATTAATTGCTCAATAACTTACCTATGAACTCGAAGCTCAGGAAGCATGTCATTTTTGCTTTTGATTAAGCACTAAATGTATTATAGTACCTTGCACATGATTAGGCCCGAAATATTCCTTATTAATTGTTCCCTTTTATGGAGAGAAAAAAAGGAAAGATGTAGAACAACATTTTGACACTGTAATTTATAGAGAACTGTTCTTTTGGTCATTCAGATAACCAAAATACATTTTCAAATATATTTGGTTATGCCTACAGTTCTTGGCTTATAGTTCCCAACAAGCATGATTGATATTTTCTATGTTGAAAGTGATAAAAATGATTTTTAATAGTAAGATAATATTTACTTCAAACCTCTTGCATGTATACCTTGACCTATGAATTCCTTTCCCACTAACTCTTCTTGAGTTATCCATTTATAATAAACTAGTAATATAGTAAATCAAATTACTCTCTTGAGTTCTTTGAGCTGAGCTGCCAAATTAAATGAACCCATTGAGAGGGTGTTTGAAATCTTTTATATATATATATATATATATATATATATATATATATATATATATATATGCCTAAGTTAGAAATATAAGGAACAACCTGAACTTGGAACTGGTATATGGATAACAAGGAGGGGTTAGTTGGAACATGCGACCTATATCCAATCAGTCAATTTGTGACAGGCCCCTGAAGTGTGTGGTAGAATAAAGGAACAGTCTCTGGGACTAGTCTTTAACTGGTGAAATTGGCAGTCCTTTGAACACCCCACTTGGTGTTTGGAGCATTAATTGTTGGTGCAAAGAAATTCTTCCTCACATTTGCTAACCAGAGCCCAACAGCAAGGCATTACCCTTCCCGAGTGATTCATTGTTTCTAACTGTGAAAATCAAGTTTTGAGACTTTGTGAAATAATATACTTAGCAATGCAGCATTAGAGTCTCACTAGATTGGAATCCTGGCTCTTGGCTATATGACTCTGTTTGTCTTTAAAAAGGCAAAGTAACTATATGAATAATATATGAGTCTATATATATGTGAGAATATATAGAGTCTACATGACTCCATATGACTCTGACACCCTAAACCTAATTTTTCTGTTAAAATGAAGATGCCTAATATCCATCCACTAGGACCATTGTGAAGCTATGATTCAATACTTATAAAACACATTGAACACTTAAAAGTATTCAAACACTCTTATTTTTATGATCACTGTGATTGCTTGTCTGTTCAGTAGTTACTGTATAGTGACAAAAAAAGAACATACTGGGGAAAAGAAAAGATTTCTAGTGTAAATACTGGGACTAAACTCTCAGAAATTATGTCAATTCAAAGTCTCACTAGCAGTGTTAAGTATTTCCTGAAGAAGCTTATTAGGAAAGGATGATGGGCTGTATCTGTTTGCATGTTCTCACTGATACTTTAAAATGATCCTTAGCCTAGCAACTTGGTCACAACTAGAGTTTTGTTGAAATCAAGAATATTAAATGGGAATCTCAAGTAGAATCAGGATTGCATGGGGAAAGCTTAACCTCTAGATCATCTCTCCATACAATTTTTTTCTTCTAATTGTTCTTTACCTTTTCCCCCAAAATTGTAACGAATGTTCCTATAAGTGTCTTGGAGACTCTTAAAATTATTTTGCTGTTTGTTGTAGAACAGAGGTCGGGAAACTTTGAAGACACAGTCTTTGAAGTACCTGAAAGTACTCGGATACTTTGTCTTTTTAAAGAAAATGGGTCTGTAGCAAAATCATAATTTTCCCTCTTTCCCTTATTCTGAGTAAAAAGTTTTTTAGCTTCTGATTTAAGCAAACTATCTGGTCTGACTGGCAGTCCACACTTAAAGTCTTAGCTTTTACCAGTATGTAACTGGAAGCAGTCAAGTTTCTTTTTTTTTTTTTTTTTTTTTTTTT
>PVKC010017673.1:0-20063 GCA_004027635.1 Crocidura indochinensis | reverse complement strand
GCCAGGTGTTCCCATGTGAGTATGCCACTCTGAAATTTCTCAGCACCAGAAGGCCTGGACAATCTTTTCCTCACATAAAGATTGTGCTACTCATTATTGCAAACTCGTCCATACTGGGAATTCATGAACACACCTTATTATCCCTCCTAGGCCCAAGGTCAGAGGCAAAGTATTGAGACAGTGTTGAGACATCCCCAACTTTGACTGTCTTATTGATTTTTTTTTCTCTTTTTTGGACATCCTGTGCCATGCTGGTGGGTTCTACCAGCATTTGACTGGAGCCAGTGGGGATAGATTAAAAAAAAAAAGAAAGAAAGAAAGAAAAAACTATCACCCACTGAGTTGGTAAGGTCAACACTTTCATCCCCCAGAGTCTGAATTTTCTTCTTGGGAAACAGGATGATAACTACCTTCTTCTCAAGTTGATAGATTAGATGATGCAATGTATGTACTTGGCACATCAGAAAAGCTCAGGAGGTACCCATTTTTGCCTTTTATAGCCGTAGGCTGACATAGCTTATAAAAAGTGGTAAGTGTTAAATTTGATTCCCTTCCAAAAATCTCCCACAACCATCACAATGTGCAAATGTAATGGTTTCTACAGCAGATTTCAACAGTTTCCTAGTTAAAAAAAAATCACAAAATTCAGTTTGTAAGAAATCCTTTTCACCACATAACATGTCGGTTCATTCATTTTTCTAGCCACATATTGTGTATGTCATATACTGTAGGGTGAGAGATGTAGGGAGAGAATAAAACAAATCCCTTTTGTTAAACTTATAATTTATTCAAGCCTGGATCACAGAAAGTTCTGGAAGTGAAAATAATAGGTTCAAGAAAAAGGGTATATAGTCTTCGATACATTCACTGCACAACTTTCTTTGGGTTGGGGGAGGTACTAATGCATTTATCTCATTTTAAGGAAAGAGGAATGACTGCCAGAGTATTTTTAAAGTTTTATTAATTTGGACCAGAGACATATACAGAGTTTTAAACACTTGCTCTGCAGGTTGCACAATTCCAATTCAATTGATTCGAACACCATATATATGGTCTCCCAAGCATTGTCAGAAGGAATTTCTGATCATAGTCGGGAATAGCAAGATGGACACTGCCAGATGTAGTCCCAAATCAAAGAAAAAATTAGTGAATTACACTGAAAAGCATTTGTAATAAAATTAGAAATCAGGGAAAAAAGTCAAAAGCTTCCAATTTAGGGCCCAAGAGGTGGCGCCAGTGTTAGGGTGTCCACCTTGCACACGCTAACCTAGGACGGACTGCGGTTCGATTCCCCACTCCAGCGACCCATATGGTTCCCCCAAGCCAGGAGGAACCCCAGGTGTGGCCCAAAAGCAAAATAAAACAAAAAAAAGAATGGTATCTCTTGAGAAATTAAAAAATAAAATCTCCCCCCAAAAGCTTCCAGTTTAATAGATTACTTTTAATTGATGTGTGAAGATATTTAAAGAAAGGCAGAAAACCAGTGTCAGTATTCTCTAATCAACTAGAGAATAGAACAGCAATTATGGAACTGTTTCAGCCCTACTCTATGAATCCTGAGTTTTCCTGAGTGTGTCCATGTGTAAAAAGAAAGAGCAAAAAGATGAAAAGGGCGGCTGGGAATCCACTGAGGGGCATGTGAGTTTTGAATAATGCATTGGCACGTTTTCTGGTAAGCAGTGTTTGCGTTCAGACCACCCCTATGTGGTGCAAGCTAATTACCTACAATTGGAGCGACCAGCTGTTGCTGTCTGAAACATGACCTTCAGGAGGGGCAGCTCACAGCTGCAAGTTGCCACCTCTTACCAGGCTATGTTCACTCTTGTCCGAGTTGGTACTCTCTTTCCACTGCCTGCCTACCTGCCTGCCTGAAGTAGGCTGCTTTCTGAGTTAATATTGCCCAGATTAGAGGAGGTGGTCAGTGGTACCTCTGAAGAAGAGAGTATTATGGGACCTACCAAGAGTGTTGCTGAGGTCAGCTAGGGTCTATGTATTTCACTACTTCCAGTGAGTGAACTCCGAAGAAACAACAGCCCAGGTCATCAAAAGGCACAGTATCAGGCTATATTCTAGATGCCCTGAATCTAAAGTCTGGATTTTAATAGGAGATCCAGGGAATTTGTAGGTGTATTAAGGTGTTGGAAGTGCTAAAATGAAATAAAATCCCCAGTTTTCATTCATTCCATTTAAGAACCTGAGCCAGAGGCTGTAACAATATATAGTATAGTACAGCAGGTAGGCCAATTGCCTTGCACATGGCTGACCTAGGTTTGGTCCCTGGCACAGGTGTGGCCCAATAACAAAACAAACAAAAAAATTAAGTCAAAGGAATTAAGATATGACCAAGTGAATCAGGACAAGCTTGCATTCCAAAGGCAGTATGATAACATAGGAGCAGTCACTACCCAATTTTCAGTTCCTGGTTTGCATGCTGCCAAACTCCTCAAACACTGATTTGGGGTTTTCCTGTGTGTTACACTGAAATATGCCAGTTCTGAGGTGAGGTTTCGGAAGTATTTTGTGGTTTCCTCACAGATAGCTCATGAGAGAACAATCACTGCTGCATGAACTTGTGAGAGTTTTTAGTAAGGTCCCCAGGGGTGTGCCCACCAATGCCATCATCCACTGTAGTGCTGTGTCCAGTCTGGTCAGGCTTTCAAATGAAAATATCAGTCTGCAATCTCATGAGCAAGTCCATGAGAGAACCATTTGGTTAAATCATTCAACAAATACCTGACTCCCAGAAACTATGTAGGCTAGTAAAGTGTTGTATTTGTTTTTGTTTGGAGGTACTGGTGGTGCTCAAGGCTTACTCCTGACTGTGCTTGGGGGATCCTATGTGATTTCAGGGATTGAACCAGAATTGTCTGTGTACCACTAAGATATTTCCTTGTACTATCTTTTTTTTTTAATTTTAAAAAAATTTTTGGGGGGGTCACACCCGGCAGTGCTCAGGGGTTACTCCTGGCTCCATGCTCAGAAATTGCTCCTGGCAGGCACGGGGGACCATATGGGGCACCGGGATTCAAACCGATGACCTTTTGCATGAAAGGCAAACGCCTTACCTCCATGCTATATCCCGGGTCCCTTGTACTATCTTTTTAGCCCTTAAAATAGTTAATGTTTTAAGGTAATTGACAATTTAGCAATAAATACTGTTTCAAAGATCAGAGAGCTGGATCATAGTATGAACTTTTATAATGACTTTTCCACAGTTATACACCTTATTTATAAATGCAAAGACCACAGCTCATCCAATCTAGCATTAATGAGTATAGACACACACCATTAATGTATATGTTGGTAAAACAGATAAAAAGTTGGGGCCCGGGAGATAGCATGGAGGTAAGGCATTTGCCTTTCATGCTAAAGGTCATCAGTTCGAATCCCGGTGCCCCATATGGTCCCCCGTGCCTGCCAGGAGCAATTTCTGAGCATGGAGCCAGGAGTAACCCCTGAGCACTGCCGGGTGTGACCCAAAAACCAAATAAATAAATAAATAAAAAGTTATTAAGTTATGGAGTCAGAACGATAGCACAGCAATAGGGTGTTTACCTTGCACGCAGCTGACCCAGGATAGACCTGGGTTCTATCCACAGCGTCCCATTGGTACCCCCAGGCAGGAACAATTTCTGAGCACATAGCCAGGAGTAACCTGAGTGTCACCAGGCATGCCTCCCCTCCCCCAAAAAAGTTATTGAGCTAATAATTTTTAAATGTATACTAATTTTTTTTTTCATTTTGTTTGGGGGCAACCCTCTATTCTTCATGGGTCAATCTTAGTTCTGTACTCAGGAGTGATCCCAGATAGTCCAGGGGAAACATCTGCAATGCTGGGAATCAAATTGGGATTGACTGCTTGCAGCAAGAAGTTTAGCTACTTTATGATCTCTCCAGCTCTAAAAATGTATACTAGTTTTATAGTGTAAAGTTGTGGTAGATTGTGTATCTTAATGCCAGTAAAATGCAGAGCTCTATTTGTCCTGCCAACCAGATGCAGATGTCCTAAGGATCAATGGCATTACAAAGAAAAGACACCTGGAGGGAAATGATGGGCAGAATCCAGAAGCTCCCTGGTTTAAGAAAGGGAAATGATATTACAGTTCCAGACCAGCTAATTAAACTGGCTCTGCTGGGCTTCATCAATTCATTTTTCATGTTTCTGCCTCAGGTACCTATCAAAATTAATGGTCAAAATGACTGCTACAAAGCCCAAAAGAAATGGAAAAATAGTCAAGAAAAGGCAATGATGGCAGGAAATCACTTGATGAGGGCCATGGATATGTCTCAAATGGTAAAGCACAAGTATATGTGAGGCCCTGGGATCTAGCCCCAGCACCACATTCTCCCATCCTAGTACAGCCATGGGGGCCCCACAGTTAAAACAGGGCAAAAGGAAAGGAAGGGAAGGATAAGGAAGGGGATGGAGAAGGGTCACTTGGTATATATTTTAAATAAATACCAAGACCCCTTATCTAAAAATTCTAACACCGTACCAGGGGTCCTCAAACTTTTTAAACAGGGACCCAGTTCACTGTCCCTGAGACCATTGGAGGGCCAGACTATAGTAAAAACAAAAATTACGAGCAAATTCCTATGCACACTGCATACATCTTATTTTGATGTGAAGAAACAAAATGGAAACAAATACAGTATGTGGCCCGAGAGCCGTAGTTTGAGGATCACTGCTAAACTCAGCTACCGGACACAGCAATTTGACACGGGTTGCAGGTAGTTCTAACACACACACATATTTTGAAACACTGATCTAAACAAGATCATAGACATCCCCAGTGTTCTTATTTTAATTCATCAAACCATGACAGAAAACTACAACCCGTCTGCCTTATTTAGGTCCCTATAGAAAAATGCCTTTGACCAGTAAAAAAAAAAAAAAAATTACAGGCCACACCTAGCAGTGCTCTCGGTTTACACCTGGTTCTATGCTCTGGAATCACTTTTGGTTGCTCTTGGGGGAACCCTGTGAGAGTTTGGGATCAAAAACACAACCAACTGAATGCAAAGCAAGTGCTCTACATGCTGAACTGTCTCCAGCTTTAGACCCAGTATATAAAATTTTATTGAAGGTCAATGTTTAAAAAAAAAAAAAAAAAGAACTGTTTTACTAAGAAACACATCATCAACTAGAAACTTCCTGAAGTCATGGAAAATCACAGTAGCAACAGTTTGAAGTAAATAAATTTGTATTGTAAATATATTAAAGAAATAATCTCCTGCCTCTTAACTTTATCAGCTGTAAAAGTTGCCAGGCAACCATACATTCCTTTTAGTTTTGACTGTCAGGAATGTTTCACTTAAATTTCATGTTCCCAAATAATGATAATATTAACTATTACAGTCACATATGTTGGTATAAAGACAGGCATAGCTGCTGCTGACAAGCCTTCCTGTGACTTCAAATTTTGTCTTCTGTTTTTAATGGCCTTGTTAGATCTGTTCTTTTGTCTTAAGACCTGCAAGTTCTTTGGGAAGTAAACAGGAACATATTTAAAAAATCAACAGCTACTTCTGTGTTTAGTCTCTTTTAATCCCTTGTGACCGCAGTTTTAGGAATTTTTTTCCACATTAAGTGGATTCACCCTCTCTTCTGCCAGTTCCTGGGCCTGATTTGAAACATGACAGGGATGCTAACCCTATCCAGGCAGGAAAAAAAATATCTATTTCTTATTCAAGCCAAATACTTGCAAATAAAATCATTTTAAAGCAACCCCTCAAGAGTCTCTACTTCTCTCTCTGGCATGTAACATAATTTTCTCACAATCTGATCCAACTGTGGCAGCAAAGTTAAGTCATTAAAATCCTTTCCTAAAAATATAAAAAGCAACGGGAAGAAAAAAGGGGGAGTGAGCGCATAAAGAAAATCCTTCCACTTCATTTTTAAACAGCTTACGCGTGTGCCTTCAATTCTGTAAGAGAAATTCATCCTTGAACTGAACTTTTCAATATCCCACAAACAGTAATTAAGTCACTAGAACCCCACTGTGAAAAGGGCATTTTCTGACAGATGGAAAAACCAAACCAGAGCACAGAAAGCATTTCTACTCTTCCCCAGATGTATGGTACAAGGAGATTCAGGGCAAGAATGTCCAACACTAACCTTGGACAGTGTTGTGCTGGCAGAGCTAAAAAGACATGAGAATAACAAACGGTGAAGGGCAACAGAACCTTCTGAACTGGGGGTGGGGGGTTGTGAAGAAGGAAGACATGAGAGGATCCTGAGACAATGGTGAAGGGTGTGGCATGGGAACATGCTATGTATGAACATCATGAACAATGTTTTCAAACATGTTGCTCAAATTTTAAAGAAAAAAGAAAAATGACATGAGTAAACACATGATTGAGTGTTCATATTTCAAAGTATTTGACTGTTTTTCATCATGGTCCCAATAAATAGTCAAAAACTCTTCATACCGTCCTGGTGTCCCCAGCAGATTTTTAACTTCTTCTGGTTAAAGGACCTTTGCTCCATGAAATCTTCCTAATGGACTCTCTCCTCCCAATGGGATTAATCCCTTTTCATCTGTTTTTCAATGATACTCAAGCATATGGTACCAATATTGGAAGCCTCATCTGTGGGTCTCTACTACTGAGGTAAATAATCCCAGTTAATTCATTTATGATACAAATCAATCAAATTACCTAGTAAATGGTCTAGTGCTTGCTCAACGTGTGTGAATGAAAGTCCCTTGAACTCTCTGAATGACATTCAGTTATTATGCAAATAAAGATGAGACACACAGAAGTGAAAAGTCTTTTCCCCAAAGATACACCAAAAAGGAATAAAAACAAAAATAAGACAGACAAAAATCTAAATCCTCTCACTCCCAATCATGGTTTTTCCATGACAACATCTCTCTGTGCACACATTCTCTGTCTAACCATTGTCTTTTGTCACCAACTTCAGCCCTTCCCAATATAGTCCTACCCTTATCCGTCATTTTCAGCTCAGAATTAGGTTCTCAGGGGAGAGTTTTCCAGCTTGGGTCAGCCCCTTTATAATATGTCCCTCTATATCCTAGAATCAATTTTATTTCCTTTGTAAAAGGAAAAACAAAAAAGTCAGTGTAACTGTTCCTTCAATGTAAATTTTTCAAGGTTATGATTCTCATTAAAATATACACTCCTAAGTAGGAAAAAAAATATTTGTTATGGTAGCCCTAGTTAAATAGCACAGGAATACTCACTAAATATTTGCTGAGTTTAGAAATCAATCATTTGGGAACTCTCCCATAGAAGGAAGTATATCTATGGCAAAGTGTTTGTCTCATGGAGAGGAGAAGTAAAGTTGGCATATTGTTCTTGTACATTATTAAAAGGCATTGCTTCTTGCATTTAGATAATTGACTTTGTAAATAACATGCATTCAGTGCTTCAACACAGATGTTCTGTTGTAGATTTTGGGAAAAGCACTGACATCCTTTCTCTCTCAGTGGGCTCACAACAAGGAAATGTTATTTTATCATGAGAGTAAAACAAACTGGTAGTACCAGTATTACACATAATTCCTTGCCAGGACAGACAGAAATGTCTGCTGAATTATGTAGGCAACTTCTGTTTTGTGAGCTAAGTATTTAAGAAGATTAATCATACTTGATTTAGCCATTATCTTGGGGAAAAATATTTTAAGTATACAACACTATTTGCTAATTATATTGTACTTAATGAGAAAAAATACCAAGTCCCATCTCTGGTGACTGGCATCAGGTGAGAAATTATGACAAGTTGGTATAATTTCTTTAAATTTTTTAAAATTCATGGAGTCCAATATCATTTAATTAGATAACAAATAACATTGGCAGTATGAACTCTAGAATTAAATTACAAAAGTAAATATTACTTTCCACTCTTGACTTGTGCTGTTCTTTATTTTCTTATTTGAGACACTCATGAGTTACAATGCTATTTACAATAGGGTTTCATACTTAAAATGTTCTCACACCACATTTTCCACCAGTGTCTGCTTCAATCCACTTTGGATTCAGTGTTCCCTCCTCCCTCTTATCTTATATTTCCTCATACTCCCAAAATCTAAACTTGCTTTTATAGACCAGTTCTCATGTTGTTGTCTTTAGCCAGTGCCCCTTGGCCTTTCTGTATTTCTTTATAGTCTACATAACAGAGAGATAATTTTGTATCTCTGCCCCTCTTCTTCTGACTGACTTCATTTATAACACTCATTCACACAAAGGCACAAACTACATGTTTTATCTTTTTGCATTGTTCTTTAAGGGCCTGAGTCCAATAAACTCTTCAGGGTAAAAAAAAAAAAAAAAAACTCAGAGTAAGAAAACTGATTTCTAGCAGAAGACCAAAAAACAAAAGTGTTGAAAAAGGCCATTCTTTGCACAAAACTATTATGATTACACATCACTATTTTTAGACTATCCATTGCACATTCCCAATTTTGTACATTATATCATCCTCTCCTTTGCACTTAAAAAAAAAAGCATAGCACTATAAATTTGGGGTATCTTAAGGTGGTGGAGTAAGGCAATGGTGTGATCAGAAAGTGTGGTTACGTACTCAGATTTGATTTCAAATGGGTAAACTTGGGTTATAAGTCAAGAGATCTAATTAAAAATATAGCACAATTCTTCTTTGGACCTCATCTTTCTTTATTACTAGTAAATCAGGAGCAAATGCAAAGGTCCAAATATTTTTAGAAGTGTTACTCTAATAAACATAGAGATAATGTTTAATAAGCATAGAGATAGAGTTTATTTCTGAGGTTTGCTTTAAGGATTTGACTCTAATGGCAAGGAAAATAAAATAAAAATAAACAAATGGGACTATTTAAAACTAAAAAGCTTCTGTAGAGTAATAAAACTATGATTAAAGTAAAGTTACAGGGAAATATTGCATACTATGATTGTAATAAGGTGCTACTACATAAAATACATAAAGGTTGGGTCAGAGAAAAAATACAGTGGGTAGGGCACTTGCTTTGCACCTAAATAATCCTGAATCCATCCCAACATCATGTACAGTCCCACTGAACATCACCAGAGTGGTTCCTAAGTGCCCAGATGTAGCCCCAAAACAAAAAATGTAACATTATCAACAACAAAAATAAAATATAAAGAACTAAAAAATTCAACAACCACCACAAGAAACAAACCCAACAAAAATAAAAAGAGCTAAATAGGTATTTCACTAAGAATGACAGAGGTGGCCAAAAAGCACATTTTTTTAAAAAGTCATTATCACTACTATAAGAAAAATAAAAATTCAGTATCAGCTTCCCCTCCATCCCTTGCATGAAGCAAGGAAGGAATAAATGCTCTGTTTTCAGAAGTATAAATTGATGCAAACCCTACCAAAAACCATATTGAGGTATCTAACATTAATAATAGATTTATAGGAACTAGAGAGATACTATAATGGGTCAGGTGCTTACCTTGCACCTTGCTCATCTGGGTTCAATTCTTTGAACCACATATACTTCTCCCGAGAACTACCAAATGTGATTCCTGAGAGAAAAGCCAGGGTTGGACAGAGCATGGTTGGGCATGGCCTCAAACCCCTAACAAAGGAAGAGAAAAAGATGAAAGAAAACCATCCCGTGGGCTAGAGAAATAGTTCAGAGGCTAAGGTACTTGCCCTATATAAAATCAATCCATTTTATTTCTCTGTACTGCACATTGTTTCCTGAGCACTGCCAAGAATGATCCCTGAGCACAATGCTGGAGAAAGCCCTAAGTACTGCTGGGCATGTCCCCACAACCAATAAAATTAAACCAAAAAACACCCTAACAACAACCGCCAAGACTGATTACTATCCTGTGGTTACCATATGAGAATAAGTTCAAAACAGATTGGAGAAGTCCAGATAGATATGGCAGAGAGACTGGTATTTGGAGATGGGCAGTAATGTGATAACAAACGTGATTTTTATTACCGTTATTATTATTATCATCATCATCATTATTTGAGGCCACACCTAGCTAGGCTACAGGCTTACTCCTAGATATATGCTCAGAGATCACTCCTGATGAGACTCAAGGGACTGTATGTGGTACTAGTGGTCAACCCAATGTTGGCTTGTACAAGGCAAGATATTACCCACTGTACTATTTCTCAGGACCACAGTTTGAAAATATGTGAATTTAGTATTCTTAAACATGCATATTCTTATGCTGAGGTAAGCCAAGGTTAACTGAATAAAAAATTTTTGTTGTTGTTTTGTCTTGGGGCCACACCCAGTAACGCTCAGGGATTACTCCTGGCTATGTGCTCAGAAATCGCTCCTGGCTTGGGGAACAATATGGGAACCAAAACGAGGTCCATGCTGGGTAAGAGCATGCAAGGCAAATGCCCTACCACTGCGCTACTGCTCCAGCCCCGCAATAAAAATTTCTTTAAACATGAATTACACAGCATTAAGAGTAGACCCAAAATATTCCCCATAGAAACTATATAAAGTATGTAGATAAAGCAACTGAAAACAGGTTTAATTAAGTTGTATATTCACCAAAGAATGAAGAAAGAGATTTAAAATGTGCTGTTTATGCCCACAATACTGTCATTATCATAGACCTGAGAAGGTATCGGTTCTCCCTTTACTCTAGAAGCCAGAAAATTTCCCCAGAGTACTCTCCATAGTTACTTATTCTCCTTTGAGTTTTCTCTTCCATCTGAGGCCTGCAGAACTCAGAATTCATGAACATAAACATATTTGTAGAGGAGCACTAACCATTAAACACAAGAATTACACTAGGAACCTGTCTCCAGTCTCCACTCTTGCCTGTACACAAACAAAGGCTGACAGTCCCTCATTTCTTAATGGGTACAAACTTCACATCACAGATAAGACGAAGATTGAGGGGAGACCTAAGCACAAGATTGAACAGGCCACCATTTTCAGGTATGTGCTCCAACCACAGCTGATTATTAAGATGATGTTGAAGAGAACTAAAATGGAATCACCTATTGCAAACCTTAGCTATTATAACCAAATAAAGGAAAAGGTAATCAACTAAAAGGAAGGTGATGACCAAATGATATTCCTCAAACACATTCAGACCATATGTCTCTGAGTCATCTCACACAGGCTTAAAAGACAACAACCAAAGCAGAAATCCCCAGTCCTTTTCTTTGGTCATTCTATTTCATGACTCTGGGTTGGGGTTCAGAGAAGGTGTCTTTAAATGAGTCTCTAAGTTGGAAAGCACCAAAACAGCTGCACATTTTTCTGCCTTCAAAGAAAAGAAGTCAGAAGAAGCTGGTATCTATAAATCACACTTTCTCTCACTAAGTTATTTCATAAACTCGCAGAAACATCCTAAGCCTGAAATCTTTGAAGCACCATCCTTCCATATCTTACTATATAGCCCTCTCAAAGTTAGTAATATATATAAATAGTTTTATCTGTGAGAAAACTTTATATATATAAATATTTACATATTTTATATATAAATAGTTTTTAATCTGTGAGAAAACTGGGAATAGCAAGTTTTGCTAGCCTGGGATCTGCATAGGAAAGTTATTGGCTGGGGCTCAGTCATCTGTACTCATCTCAATTGGACATGAGTAATCCATCTCTATTCACTTGCCAGAGCTGCCATAGCCTCAGTTTCTCATGCTCTGTTGGCAGAAAGCTTTAGTTCTTTGTCATATGGGCCTTCTACCAGGAGACACAGGTATTTGCATGAGCTGGCAGCTAACTAGCCTAGTAAAGTGATCCAAAAGAGAAAGGACAAAGCATGGTGAGTTCTAAAATCTGATCTCTATGAAGTAGTACATCATCACTTTCACTTCTGTATTTATTAGAAATGAGCCAGTGAGTCCAATTTATACTTCATTTTTAAAAGTGATGTCAAAAAAAAAAATTTACGGAAACATTTTATTTTATTTGACCCCTTGACTCCAGGTGGAAGTAAAGAGGGTGCTTCTAGGCTACAGCCATTGCGCTTCGGGGCTACTCCTGGCTCTGTGCTCAAGAATTATTCCTGTTAGTGTTCAAAAAAAAAAACTTTATATGGTGACAGGGTTTAAACTGGGGTCAGTTGCATGTAAAGCAAGTGCCTTAATCTCTGCACAATCTCTCTGGCCTTTAGTGCACACATGGCTCAGTGAAGTTAGGAGAAGAAGCATGTACCTGGACATATTTTAAAATACCACAAAGTTTACATAGAGTAAAATCAAAACTAGAAATGCTAAAACATCTATGGTCTTGCTCCTCTTTTTAATGAAGTAAAGTTAGTGAAGGCTGGATTAGTTTAGAAGTAGAGGCATGCTGTGTACTGAATTATAAGTAAAAAAGACAGGATTGGGGGCAGAGAGATAGCACAGCAGTAGGGCATTTGCCTTGCACACAGCCGATTCGGGATGGACTGTAGTTCAAATCCCAGCATTTGATATGGTCCCCCGTGGCTTCCAGGAGAGATTTCTGAGCAGAGCCAGGAGTAACCTCTGAGAGCCCCCAGAAGGTGACCCCCCCAAAAAACAGGATTGCAACCCTAATTTCCTTGTTTTAGTTATGTACAACACTTAGCCAATAAGCTATCACTGTCTCTTCCTTTACGAAACGTATTTGCAACTTCACAGTGGTGAGTAGAAATATTGGGATATGAATTTTGTAAAAGTCAATCAATATAAAATCCAGGGAAGTGATAGACCCATAGCTAACTATCCATACACATAAGACTAAAGATTACTAGCATGTTTATTGTAAGTATGGTACATATATCAGAAGGTAATGAGGCCATTATAACAACAGGTCTCCTAAGTTCCTTTTACATATACTCTCTTGTAATACATGCATCAATCAGGGACCACACTCGAAGGATATCCTACCAGCAAGGACCCTCATCTCTCTGCTCCTCATTGAGTTTTCTTTCCAATGTATGTGTTCTGTCTGGTGGTGCTATTCCCAGCAATTCCATCTGGCTTAGCCCTGTGAATTCAACCTAATCTGCCTAAAGCAATCTGACCTGGTGACTTCTCTCAAGGATTTACAATTGCTTTCCTTTTCTTTCATAGTTTTTGCTTTTATTGTTTGTTTGTTTGTTTCCGGGGCATATCCAATGATGCTCAGGGGTTACTCTTGGTTCTGCACTCAGGAATAACTTCAGGTGATTCTTAGAAAGATCATATAGGATGTAGGAATCAAACCCAGGTCAGCCCAGTTCAAGGCAAGTACCCTACCAATTGTACTATTACTCCAGCCCCAACTTCCCTGAACTTTTCAATGCACATTTTTATTCAAAGCAAGAGTGAACAAGAAACACAAGTAAATATATATGGACATTTCTGGAAATAGTTTGTGCTTGTGGGTACACTTGTCCACACATGTTTAAGAATTTACCTAGACACACACACACACACACACACACACACACAAACACATACATGCAAGGACAAAATGTTGAGATAGAATGTGTCTGTTGTCAGAACAGGAATATCCTGAGCGCTCCAGAGAAAATTATTTGGCTCCAAGCACAGCTGCTAAAGAAAATGTCAATATACACAGAAAACAACCTTATAACCACAGAAGACATTGGAACTTGTTGGAGAAAGCTCATTCCCAATTCTTTCTCAAAACCTCTTCTCATTCTCTTCTCCCCAGTGATTTTAGGCTCTTTAAAGAGATCTAAGAAACTATACTTTAGGAACAACTCATGGTGGTAAGGCATGCAATATTAAACCACCCCATGTCCATGAGAGGGAAAAAATAAAAATGAAAAATCTATCCATGCGGAGATAATAAAAGATCTAGCAATGCAGTACTCGAAACTTTCACAAGCATTTGAGGGGGGAAGGTAATGTACATAGGGCAAAATTTTGCTGGGTCTTTTTTTTTTTTTTTAGCCTGTTAGTCACAAATTTAAGATGCATTAAAGCAATGTCTAACTGTCCCCTACAGACATAAAAGAGACCCACGAGAGGGAACACAAAACCTGGAGATGTGCAAGTTACAGAAAGCCACCTGCAGTGTTCCCACTTTTGCACAGAATAAAAGGAGAATTACTGAAATTAGAAACACTTATTCTACATTTTGAAAGTCAACTAGAGGCCAGAGATTTGTTAAAAAATGAAAAAGAAAAATCAAAGCTCCTTTAATGCCACCACTAGAACTTGGGATTTGAGGGGATAGCTAGGGCTTTTCCTTTCTTTCTTCTTTTCTTCCTTTTTCTTCTACTCCACTTGAGTCCATCCCCCCACCTCACCCCAGTCCTTCAGCCATCCCAACTCCCAACAAAGCTGATTCACTGCAACTGGATCTATTTCAATTCAAAGTGTGATTCAACCCCCGCCCCACTCCCATATCAAGGAATCTATTCTTTTTTTTTTTTCTTTTTTTGGGGGGTCACATTCAGCAGCGCTCAGGGGTTACTCCTGGCTCTATGCTCAGAAATCGCTCCTGGCAGGCTCGGGGGGGGGGGGGGGCATATAGGATGCTGGGATTCAAACCAATGTCCTTCCACATGCAAGACAAACACCTTACCTCCATGCTATCTCTCCAGCCCCAAGGAATCTATTCTTAAAAGCCTTTCTTATGCCCTTCTCTTCTGTTGTTGTGTTTGCAATAACTGGGGAGATGGGGAGGGTGTCAACTTGGTCACAAATACTTGGAACCTCCAAGGCCTACTCCAAAGAGGCTCAGAGTGGCCCTCTGGTACTGAGATTCAAACTCAGATCACAATGCATGTATTGCAATATTGAGCTTTCTCTCCAGCCCCTGAAAGACATCTTTCAGGGTGACTCCCAAAGGACCAGGGCTGGTCAAGGTGACAAAACAAACAATGGCTTCTGCTTTAAGATGAACTATAGATGGCACTGAGGTTTCCACTCATTCATATAGAGGATTGCTGGACAATTCTCAATATGGACAATGGACAAGAGAATAACTCCAGCCCCACCCAGACCTTCTGATGGGTGTTGCTCTGCTAATGGCTTGACACAGTGCTCTGATCAGCTCCTCACAGCCAATCACCAGTATTCTTGACACTCACCAACTAGGGGAGAGAAAAGATTCTTGATGTTTTAGGCTGTGGAATAATCTGACACAGAAAAAAATACGGTAGCTTCCCATGATCACTAACTGTAGTCATTTGTGGCTTGAAAATGCTAATATTTTAGTGGGGTAAAGAAAGAGAGAAGTAACAGCAGTCACATAATTTTTATTTTTAATTTGGGGCCACATCCAGCAGTGCTCAGGGTTACTCCTGGTTTCACACTCAGAAATTACTCCTCATGGGGTAAGGGGACTATAAGGCCCCTTGGAATTGAACTTGGGTTAGCCACAAGCCAGGCAAACACCCTACATGCTTACTATAGTCTAGCTCTCATATAACTTTGATTATTACTTATTGTTAACTTCTTACTGGGCTTAATTGGTACATTAAAGTTTATTATAGGTATGAGTGCATGCAAAAATAAAATAAAATAAAGCAAGTCAGTGTATATATAGGGATTGAAATGACCAGTTTCAGGTATCTACAAGGGGTGGTCTCAGTTGTAACCCAATATGAGCTGTGCAGGAGGGAAGAGGGGGTAGGGGATTGTTGTATTAATTATTAATTATAAAGTCCTAGTGATGTGGATGGTGAGGTCTTTCTCAACTTTGCCTGGCGCCTGCAGCCCTTTGGCCTGTGGGTCTGTAGTTAGCAGGGTGATGGTGAAAAATGATCCACAGGCAGTCAGTTGAAGTTTCAGGAAAAATCCAGCTTTATTACAAGGCCATGTGCTTTTTTCACATTGCCTCTAAGCTAAGCAGTCTCTTTTCTGCTGCTCAACATCCATCCTGTGTCTCTTCCCCAACTCTTCTCCCCAGGCAACCCCTTAATTACCAATCACAGACCACTCCCAGCTGTGGGTGGATCTCACCATCCAGGTGAGATTAGCATATGGCATTGGGGAAGAGTAACAGGGGATGAATGTAACTAGTAAAATAGACTTCACTTCAAGCCACAGAGTTTGTGAAAGAAGAAATCCTGGAAAGCTGTGGATTATGACAGAAGAGTTGAAGGCAGGATGAGTTTGAAAATATGCTGTAGATCTGAATTGAGTCAGATGAGGGACAGGTTAAATTTCAGAAAAGCTCATGGGCAACGTGAAGAGGGTGCAGATGCCAAGCCAGAATGTCAGCTCCGTCTAATCAGTCCCTGTGGAGTAAATATGGACCTAGACAATGTGGCCAATGGCCAACATGGAGAGACTCAACGAAGGACCAACTAGGAAAGCCAGAAGTGGGAAGGCCAATAGAAATCATGTGCAATAACCTCGGATGAGCAGAGTGTAGTAGAAAAAGGCTCCAGAGAGAAGTGAATGCCAGATGTGGCGTGGAAAGGATCCACCAGGCTGAGCAACAGCCTGTAGGGTCACTGGCCTGTTGAGACAAAGCTTCCCTACATTCACTGAGTCATTTCCTGTGTGCATATTCAGTACCACATGTGAAAACAAAGCTAGCCCAAAACCCAGGCCTCACTCAAGTACAACCATTCATGCATGGAACACACTGTCCTGTACAGAACAGCCCACAAGACAAAATGAACATCATAGATGTTGTGGATGGTCCAGCAATAAAAGGAGAGTAAATGTGGAAGCTTTGTTTCCACTTACATCACCTCAATGGCCAGCAGTGACTCTCAATGACACTGTTATTTTTAATAAAGTCAAAGGCTGGGAAAAGAGGAGACTATAAGAGCAAAATATACAGAGCCATCCTTCAGCATCCTGACAGGTGCAGAGGAGAGTGCGAGAACTCTATTAGAGTTACCCAGTGCCAATAGCCATTCTCAGCAACAAGAGAAAGATCACTGAAGTGCCCACTGATATCCAAAACAGCATTTCTGTTATGGGGGTAGGGGGATTCCCAAAGGCAGTTGACACTATCCAATTCCTTGGCAGCTGTCAAAGCTGCAGATCTGCTGCTATTGCAGCTTCTGTAGGAATTTAGCCAGATGTTCCCTGTTTTTGGATAGCCTGTTCTGGCCTAAGAGTGTCTTATGGAACAGAACAAAAAGAAGCCATACCATCTTATAATCAGGTAGCCACATAGCATCTTACAATCAGGTAGCAATAGGCCACAGAACCCCATATGCCTCTCCTTTCTGGGACACACAAGGTTAGTGTCCCTCTAATTCAGCTGGCGTAGGAGGTCATCTCAGGACTAAACACACAGTTACAGACAGGGAAAGTGAGAATGGGATAAAGGTGGATATGCTGGCCGGATCATACAAGCTGGAGTGTTAATTAAGATTGTTATGTGGGTTTCTCTCACCTCTGGCCACTACTGGTTTTCCAGATCCCAGGGTGACAAGGAAGAAAAAGACTAAGCTCAAATCTTACCATGAGTCTCAAGTGAATGTACCATAGTTGGAGATGGAGCTCATGCAGAAAGTAAAGGGGGACCCTTTCCTGCTGAATGTATTGAGCCTCAGTTTTATACAGCTCCTTGCTAAGTCATGTAAGATAGGTGAGTCCTGGAAGTGAGGGCTAATGAGGTGGGAGAAGGCAGGAAATGGTCACAGCTGAATAACTAAAGCAAGCAGGAGAGGGAGGAAAAGGCCAGACTTAGAGAAAGTTGCCAGGGAGGCAAACAGGGCAAAGGAAGGGGCAGGAATGTCAGCTAGGGGAAGTCATGCAGGGAGTTCCAGGAAGGCATGTGGCAAAAGGAGACTCCAGTCAAGCTGCAGAAGCTTTGAATTCCACAAATTTGAACTTTACCTCCTGGACAATGTAATGAGTTAATGATTTCAAGAAGAGACTCTGTCTCCTTCTGGGTGGCTACTTGAAGGAACATCATTATACTGCCCTCTTAGCAGAATTTAGAAAGACAATCCTGACAGCAATCTCCTCCCAGGGTTAACACTTCTTAGAAATATGCTCCACCAGCTTTAGGTGAAGGAAGGGACTGAGAATGAGGCTTCTTCTCAGGCAGTGCCCCTTAGTAGGCTGTGATAATGATTGGAACTGTTGAGCAAAACATAGAGGGTAGTGTAATGGCACTCTAAAGATAATGAGCAGAATTTGAGGCCAAAATCAAAATGGGGGTAGTGCTAGAGAGATAATATAGCAGGTAGGACACTTGTCATACAAGCACCAAATCTAGATTCAACCACTCCCAGAGCATCTCCAGGAGTGGTGCCCAAGTACAGAGCCAGGAGTAAGGTCTGAACACATCCAGATGTGGCCACCAAACTCAAACTAAACCAAAAGCAATTGGAGGATCAAGGGTGGTGGTGGAGAGACAGGATAGTAAGTAGGGCACTTGTGTTACATGCAGCAAATCCCTGGTACCACATATAATCTCCTGAGCCCTGTCAGGAATATTCCTTGACATAAAACCAGAAGAATTCCTGAGCACTGTGAAGAGTGGCCTCCAACTCAAAACCAAACCAAACCAAAAATCAAAATCAATCTCAGAGGAGAAGGAGCTGGAGAGGAGAAGCAAAGGACTGAGCTCCAAGTTTGATCTCTGGCATGGTGTGGCTCCCCCTAGTTCCACTGACTGGGGACCCCGAATCAAAAGCTATGGGGGGGGGGCATTTGCTGATGAACTCCTAAAATATCTTCCTATTTTTAAGAAGCAGTGAAATCTGTCCCAATATTTGCATGCATTATATATTATAAGCCAGGTGTGCTGAGTCAGAGAAAATGTGAGCTGGATCTTGAAACAGCCCACATCTCATAAATATATAGCCTTTAATGATTTGCTGTCTTGTGCTTCTCTTCTATGGCTTCCCTTCTATAAAAAATATAAGCACTCATTACCTTGGCCACCTATTAGAAAAGCTACATGAGAGAAGTACTTACAATCCCCAGTCAGGCTTGCTTGTAGTCGGGCTATACTTCGGATAGAATCAGACAAGGATTCTTCTGGATCTGTTCCCCCAAAATGAACAGATTTCAGCCAGATCCAGACCAGATCCCTCCAACTCCAGACCTACCTGCCACTTTCAATAGCCTAGACTCACTAAATCTCCTGATGCTGAAAGAAACTCTGGTGATAAGATTTTGGTACCTGTTTAATTTGGTTTTCTTGTTCTATCTCCCTGGACCAAGAAACCTCCTGAAAAACCTCATGAAAGTGGTGGTGGTGGTAGGGTAGGAAGTAGGTGTGGGGGGCAGCCACCCAACCAGCCCACAGAGACCCGAAGGCAGGTAGAGTCCCTCCTTGTCCCTTCCTCAGTGCTCACCAGAGCAAGATACACACTGAACAAACACAAGTTCTCTTGTTTTTTGTTTTGTTTTGCTCTCAAACTTTGTGGGGAGGGAAGGAATTTAGAAAATGTTATCACTGAATGCAAGTGAATGCTCAGGGAAATTCAATTCTTCAATTCTCGTTGTTATTGAACTGGGCCCTGGACTGATTGCTTCAGTGCTTCCAGGTCCTTTCTTTCCAGCTTGTGGCAAACTTCGGTCCTATCCCCACACCACAGTGTGTCACCTTCCCATTGCCTTCCCTTTTACAGGCTGATGGCTGAGTCAGCAGTTGGTCACACAACTGTGGAGCTGAGCACTTCAACTGCAATTATAGAGCTGGGTGAGCCACTGAAACTTAATGGCATCACACACCTGAACAAATGAGCCCTTCCTTGCTCTCCTGTGGCAAATGGAGCCAACAAAAGTGCTCACTGAGTGAGATCAAATGGGCACTTAAGACACACTACAACAGATCTCCCAAAGTACAACACTTTGGGGAGCACAGAGGGGCAGGAAACACATCTGCACCCTCCCCACACAGGGAGATTGGCCTCTCCCTGTGTGAGTTCCAGCCTGTTTGGCACAAGAGTGGATTCACTCTCTCACCATAGTTTGGCCAGAAAGAGAGAAGAAGCCTGAATTAGCAAGGAGTTGTACTCTAATCTGCAGGAGAAAGTCCACAGCTAAGCCTCCCATTTTTCAGCCAGGCAGTTGGCAGCCTCTTTTCTCTTTTTCTCCAAAAGGCAGGCCAACAAGATGAAAGCTCAGCTCCTTCAATCCCCCGCCCTGTACTGTTATAGTTGGTGATTAACAGCCTCATAGACAAGAAGAGCGATCTTCCACTTACTATAGACCTGTCGGCTAAGTGCATTTGCTTCAAAATGAAGGGAAAC